>PVKH010034042.1:0-11927 GCA_004027955.1 Chaetophractus vellerosus
TTTATCTTGTCCTAGGGTGTTATCTCAGTGGGTACAGCCCCACACACAATAAACAACAAAATATTAAACTCCCATCCTGGGGAGTCCTGCTACATTCTCAAATAGAGGGGCAAGAATCTCTTGAGTACATAAGCGGTGCCTAATAAAAGAAAACAGACCAACATGTCAAACCCTCAATATTATTGCATGTAACTATGAGGCTTATTATTGTAAAATTGAAATCTAGCCTAATAATAAACTATTACCTAAGAGTTACCTCCTGAAAACCTTGCTATTCAAATGTGGCCTTTCTCTAAGCCCAACTCAGCAAATAAACACACTACCTTCTCCCCAGCACGGAACATGACTGCGGGAATGAGACTCTTGGTACCAAGAGAATAATTCCAAGCACCAACCAGCAATGCATTGAAAAAAGACCTTGACCAAAAGGGGGGAAAATCAAGTAGAAAAGAGTGTTTATTGCTAAGAGATTTCAAAATGAGTCAGGAGGTCATTCCAGAGTTTACACTTACACATGTCTCAGGCAGATCTCACTAACTGCCACTGTCAGCGAAGCCTCAAATAAGGGTGCTCACGAGGGCTCTAGAGCCCTCCAGACTCTATAGGCAAAGCACGCAATCCCTTGAAATCAGCACCCTGTAAGTGGGCCTTACCTTGAAATATATGACCACCTATTTCCCAAAGTAACAGAGTTAGACTCATTTATAATATCCTTACACATGATTCTTCCACCCCCTTTATTTGAGCCTATAATTAGCACTATACCTGTTAAATATTTGTCTCAGGGACTTAAATCTTGGGTCTTTTCATACACCAGTTGAGCCCTGAATCTCAGAAGTGTTGTAGCTAATGCCTACTCTGCAGATCATCTAACTCACCCAGGACAACTAGCAAAATGATGATGATGGACAACCTCCATCCCAAAAAACAGAGTATCTACAACTGTAAGCAAAACAGTTCCTTCCATCTACCACATAAGATCTAAGCCCCCTCTCAATCTGAAGCAAAGCAGGTATCACCATCCCAAAATCCTCAAGGTTGAGGAGTCAACAAACATAAGGGGGGACTGCAACCATGGACAAAGTAAACTTTAATATTGTAGTAATGGAAGAATAGTAACATTGATATAAAGATAGTGGTCACCAGAGGTTCTGAGGAGAGGGGGAGGGAAAAATAGGTGGAACATAGGGCATGTTTAGGGCATTGGAATTAAGTGTAAACCACATTGTAAACAATAGACATTGGTTAGTAGCAATGCTTCAATATTTATTCATCAATTTTAATAAATATACCACACTATTGTAAGATGTTATTAATAGGGGAAAATGTGGGAGGGGAGGGGTAGTATATATGGGAATCCTTCAATGTAACTTTTCTGTAATCTAAAACCTCTTTAAAAGTAAAGTTTATTATATTTAAAAATATACACTCAGGCTGAACTTGCCTGACTTATCTATACTGTTAATTCAATTAAAGACAAAATTATCTGGAAAAAGAACCAGGTTTAACTACCTGCTTAAAATTAGCAAGTGAATGGTTTTTAAAAAATTGCTTAGAAGTTGATAGAGTAAAGGAATTCTTTACAGCTCTCAAATTCTCCCTTCCTTTATGCTTAGGTACTTCTGTATATTGAGGATTTAATTTGAATCAGGAATCATTTATGTAGAGTAGTTTCTAGAGTTGGCATTGATTTCTAGGTGTTCTGAAACAAGTGCTGTGATAGAGACATCTTCTTATACCGTTGGGGTTAAAGGGAGGATAATGATAACGAGAGTCATTATCATCCTAATAGCTGATGCTTATTGAGTTTAATATGATCTAGAATCAATTATAATCCTTTTTCATGTATTTATCTCTTTTAATCCATAAAATAACATTATGACATGAGACAATCATTATTCATTTCCATATGAAGGAATGGAGATACAGGAAGTTACGCAACTTGTCACATGGCCAATCAGTGGTAGAGCCAGATTTCAAACCTCAACACATTCCAAACCTCGACAGATTCCAAGATCAAGTTTCTGACTATAACTGTAAAGTCATTCAGGCTGAAAGTATGATTCATTCCATCCTTATCAAGAATTATGACAGGGGCCAGCTGTATAGCCCAGTGGATAGGGCGCTGGTACACCACATGGGAGGCCCCGGTTTTGGTTCCCGGGGACCTCTCCAAGCGGGCAGACCGCCTGAGAAGGCAAAAGCCGCCGTGGGCAGGGCAAAAAGCCGCCACGGGCAGGGCAAAGCCGCCACAGGCAGGGCAAGCTGCCTGCGAATGGAGCAAAGCTGCCTGTGAACGGAGCAAAGCCACCTGCAAATGGAGCAAAAAAGCCGCCTGGGAACAGAAGCAGACCCGCCCACAAGTGGGGCAAGCCGCCTGCACAGTGAGCTAACTTGGCGCGTCTCTGCAGCAGGGGGAGACAAAGCAGACATAGAAGAACACAAAAAATGAACACACAGCAAGAGCAAGCAGAAAAGGGGAGGGATATGTAACAAAAAAAAAGAAATTATTAAAAAAAAGAATTATGACATTATTAATTTTTATTAAGATTTTACCTTATTTAAACACCTCAACAATCCTTATGAAGAAGGTACTGGTGCAGATCAGTTTCTTTGTGAAGCAGACTCTGAGATAGAGATGAAAACGCAGGGTGTTTACTGGGACAGCTGCGGAAATAAGCGCTTCAGTCCTGGAGTCTAGGTTGAGCGCTGGGAATCTAAGTGGTATGCCAGATATTTACAGAAGAAAATAACTGAGGCATAGAGAATAAATTACCTTCTGTGAATAAAATAGGAAATAAATGAAATTGGTGAAGAATGACTCCAGATCTGTTGAATTTCAGTTCTTGAGTCCTAACCAGTATGCTATGCTGCTTCAAGATAAGAAAGACCCATTGAGGGACCAACAAAGAGATTTGCTTTAGTGTGGTAGGAAAAAACACATCGATACAACTATAAGGGAAGCTGCCTCATTTAGCCCAGGAGATCACACACCAAGGTCAAATGCACCTTGCGAAATGACGTACCAAGGCAAGAATGAATTGAATACACATATTGATTTAGTTATAATTTTTTTAGCTATCTTTAAAAAAGATATAAAATATATTCACTAAAAGAACAAGGCATTAAATTACTTTAAAAGGGTTTACATACAAAAAAAAACATGAAAGATTAAAAATGGATTGTTCAGGGAAGCAGATGTGGCTCAAGTAATTGGGCTCCCATCTACCGTATAGGAGGTCCAGGATTCGATTCCTGGGGCCTCCTGGTGAAGGCAAGTTGGCCCGTGCAGCGAGCTGGTCCGAGTGGAGAGCTGGCCCACTCAGAGTGCTGGCCCGGGCAGGAGTGCTAGCCTGTGTGGAGAGCTGGCACAGCAAGATGATGTATAACAAAAAGAGACACAGAGAAGAGACAATAGGAGACAAAGCAGACCAGCGAGCTGAGTTGGCGCAAGAGATTGAGCACCTCTTTCCCAATCCCGAAGGTCCCATGATCAGTTCCCAGTGCCACCTAGAGAGAAGACAAGCAGACACAGAAGAACACACAGCGAATGGACACAGCATCCAGACAGCAAGCACAAAAATGGATTGTTAATTTGCATTAGTAGCATAAAAATAGAACTCCCATATCAGAGATCTCCAACTTTCTGGTAAATTAAGCTTTCTTCAACTGGAACTCACATAGGTATAATTAACTCTGCTTATAGAGGACAAGAGAATGGAGTTCTGTGTGCAAGTGTATTTGTGGAAATTGATATGCTGCTATATTTTTATATATTTACTCTAAATCACATAATTGAATGGTTAATTCAATGATCATGAATAAAACCCCAAAATTAAGTTTCACCTCTTTTTGACTAATTTAATAGCAATTAAATGAACTCTAATTAAATTTTGTTTTTCAAAATTACAGAACTTGTCTTATAATGTCTTTGAAAGACTCTAATTTCCTTTGTAACAAAGAGTGTATCTTATTCTTTCCATTCCATATTTAACAAATGTGAACTAGTTGAAAAGATTTGAAGAGAAGCAATTCTAAACCAGATTACATGGGAGTGTAACCAGAAGAATTAGAAAAAGCAGTATAAGAGAATAAAGGGAAGGTAGAGGAGAAGGATGGGAAGGAGGAGGTGTAAACGGAAGAGCTTGTTTAAGGTTTAACTGTAAAAATAGTAAATAACCATGAGATCATAGAACATTAGAAATGGAAAAGATTTTAGATAGTTTTCCAACATTCTTTCTGATTAATACATCTGCAAAACTTCTAACAAGTCTCATTCTTATTGTATTTTACTTTCATCTTGTTTTTAAATATGAAGACAAGAAACTGTCAAATGCCTTTCCAAAATCAAGCTATAACATGTGTATGGTAGAGCATTCCCCACATTTTCTAGTCCAATAAACATTACCTAAAAAGGAAATGTGTCTGGTCTAGCATAAATTCCTAGTAAATTTATTCTATGATCACTGCATTCTTTTCTAAGGATTCATGAACCGTCTGTTTATTAATCCATCTGAGAACTTGAGCAGGGGTTGATGTCATGCTTACACATTGATACAGCATTTTATGCTCTTTGAAATTGGCAGTATTTCAGTCTTTGGGACCAGATTGTCAATGGTTTCCCAAAGATTATTCCCAATGGTAAATGATCATAAACTCTATTCTTGTAAGAATTTTTCACTATATTACAATATGAAGATTATTCTCGTTAGTGAAGAAGACATTTACAAAACAGCATTATTCTCATGCAAAGAAATGTTTGAGCAAAAGCTGGATGATGCTGTGTCAGAGTTTAGAGCTACTGCTTTCTTTCTGTCACCTAGAGATGACAATCTTTCCTAGCTAGCAGTATATACACCCCACCAATGTAGTGCATTAACTTATTCAGTCAACATCTTTTGGGGGAAATAAGGTTGTTAACTTACTATGTACAAGATACTGTGCTGGAAACTGAGGGGACAAAGGAAAATAAAACAATATCTGTGTCTTTAGGGTACATGCTTTTCCTACAATCACAAAAAAAAAATTGGAAAACTTGTTAATAACATCTGCTAAAAATTTACTTTTTAAGTAAATTAATTAATAAGTCAGAACCAAAGCATGATGCTTATTGCCAACATTAACACCAAAGAATAGCTATTCTACCAACAGGACTGAGGCCACAATACACTAGTCTGTAGGAGCAGAAGAGAATATACAGTGTTTCTCAAACTTATATGACCGTAAACATTGTTTCCCCACTCCCCACTTGAGAAATCTCAAGGGAGTAGGGTTTTGCAGAAAGAATCAATGTTTCTAATCTGGGTGGGATATAATAGGCATTAGGAGAAATATGTCTTTAGCACTACACTATTTCCCATTCTGTCATCATCACAGAGCAACTCCAAGGCCACCAACAAGTAAGTGCACGAGTGACTAAATGTTTGAGGGAACCAATGTTACGTAAAGATCTTATAGGAGAAATGGAATTCTATTTTTATACTAATGTGAGTAGCTTCAGAATTTATTCTCTATATCAATTCTAAAATTCAGGAATATCTATATACAAATGAAACGGAGGACTTGTATACACCAGGCCTAAAATTTCCATCATGTAGAAGTTTATTTTTCTTTTAGGAAATACTTTTGAACTCTTCATTTAAACTCAATGCCATCCCCTAAAACAGTGATCCTCAATTTTTGGTCTGCAGAGAACTTAATTCTTGGGCTAGTTATTTAAAAATGCAAA
Organism: Chaetophractus vellerosus; assembly: GCA_004027955.1. NCBI lineage: Eukaryota > Metazoa > Chordata > Mammalia > Cingulata > Chlamyphoridae > Chaetophractus > Chaetophractus vellerosus. Next base: position 5,729 of record PVKH010034042.1, read on the forward strand.
TTTCTTACCCCTATAAAAATCAGGATCTCTGGTAACATTTGCATTTTTTATGGAATTCTCTGAATGATTCCTATGCACACTAACTAAAGGTTAGAGTCCAGTATTTCCTAGGCTCGTTCCCTAATTCTAAGATACATCTTCTTCAAGTACATCATTTTAAATCTCCTGGGCAATGGGATAGAGTGGCACTAGAGGTAAAAGGAATCCACAGGTGAGTCAGAAGCATTTTTCTATCAACAGTGGGAACCTCATTAAAATTCATACTATATCATGGGAAAAAGCAAGATGAAACAAAGGTAGCTAGTTTGGGATTAATTTCCATCTCAATATTGTAAATTGGAAAAGCTAAGAAGTCAAAAGAAGAGAGACAAAAAGAAGAAGACAACTTCTAGGCATCTTTAGTACATATTTATTTCTTAAGAAATTAAAATCAGGACCATGGTTGGAAAGAGGGATCTGGAAAAATGACTGGCTGAGCTTACATTCTTGACTCCCCTGTTATCCCCTCCTTGTTAAAGAGGCTTAACAAATAAGTTGATTTTGCTGATAGATGCTCCAGACAAAAGCACTGTGAGATATTTCATTTCGCCAATGCCTGGAAGAGAATCTAATGAACCAACAGACTTTGGGATTAAAATTGATTTGGAATTTGATCATTTTGTTGTCAAACACTTGTAGAACCTCTGTTTAAGACATGGGAGAGAGGTTCTTGCTCTTAGATTTCCTCTAGTGCAGCTTGTTCAGCTGACAAAACACATTTTAGAGAAGGTATACTCATGAGCTGGATCATTTGTGGTCCATTGGCCATTTTGCTCCCACTTGAGTAGAGGCCTAAATGGAGAACAGCCTCATTCTATGTTTCAGGAAAGCTTTCACAATTTTTTTTGCCTGATCCATCTGAAAAACAGCCCTCCGAGTTTGCCACAGCCTTAGGGGATCCAAAACCAGTCTGTGTTGTTATGGGGGATGTTATACCCATGGGCAGGGAAAGAAAAATCTCAAACCATCAAAATACGCACCAAAAAAAAAAACAAGGACTAGGAGGAAAATATTTACAATCTATTTAAGTAGCAAGGGTCTGGTTTCTAAATATATATATAAAGTATCTACAAATCATTAAGAAAGACAAACTATCCAATAGAAAAGATGGCCAAAGGATATGAAAAAATAATAATAATACAAAAACATCAACCTAAGAAAAACTCTTCTATATGTATACAAGTACACATGTATAAGAAGATATATTTCAGCAGCACAGGGAAAAAATGAGAGCAATATAAATGTCAAGTAAAAGGACAATAACTGAATGGATAAATAAATAGTTTATTCATGTAATTGAATGCCAAAATTACTATGAATGAATTAGTGATACATGAATCAACATAGAAACATCTCAAAAACAACACTATATGGAAAAAAGAAAGCACATGGATTAAAAATATGATACTATTTACATAAATTCTATAAGCCATCAAACTAATACTATACATTGTTTATGCATACATATACAGTAGAATTTTAAAATCATGTGTGAGAATAGCAAATGGCAAATTGAGAATAGTGATTGCTTCAGGGGAGAAAAAGGGAAGAAAAGAGGACCAGAGCATTTAGTGTCATAACTGAATCTCCAATTGTTTATTTCTAAATCAAACAAAAAAGATGGAGATAAGGTCAGATTATGACTTGAGTAATTGGGTACACATGTTTATTATGCAGGTATTTTTACTTTAGTATATGCTTGAAATATTTTATGTAATGCAAGAAATATATAAGCAATCTTAACTTAGCTGAGCAGCAACTTGAGTTTTCAATTTGGACGAAAATAACCAAATCCCAGTTATGAAAATAAAAAGACATATCTGACACACATCTCATGAAATTATGAGCTGTAAGTATAAAGTCAAAGTTTTACAAGCTTTCATACTGAAAGACTAAAGAAAGAAGACTCAGACTAGTAACAGATTTCTCATCTTCAACTCTTGAGGGCAGAATATATACAACAATAACCTGCTGTGAAGAAATAACTGTGAACTCAAAATCCTACTCTAAGCAAAGATGAAATTCTGTAAAAGCAAAAGAAAGGTACTTTAGGACATGCAGAAAAAATGTACACATATACTCTTGAGGAAAATACTAGACATGCTCCTACCAAATGACAATTTAATGAAAACAAATTAACAAAATATGAAATTTTATAAGGAAAATAGAATTCAGTAAATGTGGTAAGAAATGAGATGCATATGTGTACTCAAACTCAGGTGGCAAGGAATTATAACAATAGTATCAAATAATGAATCTCAAAACATAGATATTATTATATTTCATAAATTAAAAATCCCTGGACTTGGGGAAGTAAATTCATTCTAGAGGTCTTCTTCAGTAGAGATTTAGGAGAACTTGGTCATATGAAATGTCTTGTGCAGGCTTAGTAATTATTATTATGATTATTATTAGGAGTATCAGGAATGGGAAGCAGGTGCTCTACCACTTGAGCCACATCTGCTCCCCTTATTAATTATTTTAATATTGCTTTGATGGTAGACATAAGTTTATAGAGATGATTACAATGAGAATATAGTGAGAATATAGCCAGTAATAGGATGGGAGGTACAATAATTTCCAACTTAAGACAGGGAGGAAAAGAGGAGCAGAAAGAACCTTACTCAAGTCAGCACAGGAGAAAAAGTTGGAAATGGGGGAATAGGAAACAAAATTTACTCAATAATTAACTTAAAATATGAAAATATTTTGAAATATAATCACAATAAATATGACAGACTAAATTCCTTTAGCCAAAGGCAATACTATCAGATTAATTAAATAAGGAAATCCAGCCACATGCCATTTACATGTGAGACAAGTAAAACCAACTATCAAAGACATGTTAAGAATAAAGTAATGAGCAAATTATGGAAATATAAACAAAAAGAACATAGCATGGCAACATTAACATGAGATAGCAGGCAATTCAAGGCCAGACATGAAAAGAGACTACACATATCTAATGGTTGGTGCATACTTCCTATTTAGGTTGAACCATATAAAATTGTCATTTTGTAGGTCAAAAGTAGCAAAATATTGGCAATTTTGAAACGGTGACATGTACATATTAAAAGTCTTTAAAAAGTAAATCAAACACATCACTGCATTATAATTATAGCAAAACAAAGATTATTCAGCATTAAGAAATGTTACAAGGGAAAAATTTAAAAAGAAACATAAGATGATATTAATAGATGCCAAAACACCTTTTCTAAAATTCATGAATCATTTCTAACAAAAACTCTAAGAAAAGCAGGACTATGAAAAGAAACACTAAGGTACAAAAATAAAAAGCTAATTACACAAACCAACATCAACTATTTCATCATATATCACCAAATGGATCAAATATATCATATTAAATATGTTAAAGGAAGTCCAAAGAAAATCAAAAGCAATATGGGGGTTACCACTATCACCGTACTTACTTAACTTGCCCTTAATAAAATAAAGGAGGGGAGTTTATAAAAATGAGAGAAACCAACATTTTAATTTTAATATTATATGATTAATTTTCGATAAGAAAATCCAAAATAATCTTATGAAAATTTTCTGAATTAATAAGAAAGATTAGCATTGAAGGTGAATAATTTTGCAAAACTCAATAGGTTTTCTTTATATATTTTATTAGGCAGAAATAAATATAGGGAGGAGAAATCACAATAATAACTGTTGACTGCCAACTCAGTGAAGGGCCCATCAGAATAATCTGTTGATCAAACAAAGCCAAATTTTTATTGCTTATGGCAATAAGGGAGAGAACACTACCTCCATAGACTCATAGTAGCATCTCAGGTGGAGGAACTCAAGGATGGGATATGAATAAGTTTTGGAGGTTCTTATTTAAGGCAGGTCTTTCCACATAATGTAGGGACCGTGATTGGAATTAAACAAATTCATGATAATTTAGAATTGATGGGCACAGCAAAATGTGGGTTTTATAACAAATCTTAAGTAATAAAACCCAAATAAGCATTCTATTTTTCTGACCAGAAAGTTATTTATTCTGGTGACGGCAAGGTGAGTAGACTTTTGCTTGAACACATGAAATTTCTGGAAGTTCTTGAAACAAGCAATACAATTGTTTGCAATGTCATTTTCTGTTATTTCCTGGAATAATAAAGTCCCATTATTGCAGATAATTGAATAATAAAGTCACCTTCTTGAGAGGAGTCATATTTCCTAATTTTATTCATCTATGGCTCTTAATGGTTTCATATCACATGACCAAAACTGTAAAACCCCTAAGTCTAACTTTATTAAAATATGTATAATACATATAGAAAGGTATAAAGAAGTGATATGAAAGAGACTTAGGTGGGGAAACAGAGTAATTAAAATGTGTTCCTTTCAAATTATTATATAAAATTAAGGCAATTGCAATAAAAATTCTTACAGAATTTGAGAGGGGGGAATTATAAAAACTGAGGTGAAATTTCATATCAATAAACATATTTATAAAAATTCCTTAAAATGTTTTAAAAAAGAAAATTATGAGGATGAATTAACTATACAATATGATAAATTTTGTTAAAATCTTTATTCAAAGTAGTATGAAAATAACCCAAGAATAAATAACTAAGCCATTAAATAAACTAGAGAGACCAGATTTTGATTTAAGTGTATTTGGGAGGTTAATATATTATAAATGTGACATTTAAATTGAGTGAGAAAAAGTTCTTTAAGTTGCTATACAGTACTTTCATAAAATGTTGAAAATGTTGGAAAATATTAGTGCAGCCCTCAGGTGTATGTAAACTTTTCCTAGGCATGGAATCCAAACTGAAAGGGTAAAAATGATTTTTGACTAATTTTTAAAATTTTATATGAAAAATTTCACAATTATCAAAGTGCATTCAAGAAGAAAAATAATTTCAACACATATAAAAACAAAGAATTAATATTCATAATCACTTGAGGAAAAAGATCACTCAACAAAAAATAAACACAGGATATGAGTAGCCATTTCACAAAAGAAGAATGGCAAATGGCCAATAAACATGAAAAAAAAAAGCTTATTCTAGCTATTCATCAGAAAACTACAGTGAGATACCATTTAGCAAGCATCACTTTTACAGAGCTTGGTGTGAGAAATAGGCACTCATATTCTGTAGGTAAGGTTATAAATTACTGTTTTTCAGAAAGTCTACTAAAATTTTTAAAAACACACATGCTTTGGACTAGCAATTATTTTTAGGATGTATCACACAGATTTATATCTGTATACATGTGATTGCATTTATAGTAGTTGTAATAGTTTTATTTACATTTTCTTCTAATTTATTACAATTTTCTTACCACTTATAAAAATAGGAGCAGGTAGACGTGAGTGGTAAGATATGACCACATTCTGGTCACTCATCCTATTGAATACTAAGAAGCTATAAAAGGATAACTTAGATTTACAGGTATTGATAGATAAATATTTTAGGGACTGATCAGGTGAAGTATCTTCTGAGAACATAGAGTATTCATTCACTCTGAGAGACATTCTGGAAAACAATTTTTTTTCCATAATGTTATATTTTAATGATGTCTGGGGCCGGCTCGATAGCCCAGTGGATAGGGCGTTGGCATACCACATGGGAGGCCCCGGGTTCGCTTCCTGGGGACCTCTCCTAGTGGGCAGACCGCCTTGAGAATGGCAAGCCGCCATGGGCGGGCCAGAGCCGCCGTGGGCAGGGCAAGAAGCTGCCACGGACATGGCAAGAGCCGCCACGGGCAGGGTAGGTCGCCCGCGGATGGAGCGCAGCCAGCCACCCACGAACTGAAAGCCGGCCGTGAACCAACGCAGAGACCGCCCACAAGCGGGGAAAGCCGCGCCTGCGCAGTGACCACTCTCAGCGCGTCGCCGCAGCGGGGGGAAGGGGAGATATGTAATAAAATAAATAAATCTTAAAAAAAAAAAAAATGATGTCTTACATTCTCAGTATTGTTTCAGACCCATTCATTGTGTACCAGGGTGGTTGCCTGTTTGGCCCACTGCTTGTCCTGCCTTTACACACAATTCTTTTTGATCCCATACTCTTGCTGTCTTCCACATGTAAAGCTTCCTTCTTTTCCTATGGAAATGCCATTTACTCTCAAAGACTGACTCAAAATTCATTCCTGCTCTAACCCTTTGCAGGCCAAACCAGAACATTTTTTCCTCCCTTTG
>PVKH010034043.1:0-11920 GCA_004027955.1 Chaetophractus vellerosus
CCTGGGCTTCCTCGAATGGGCAGACCGCCTCGAGAAGTCAAGCCAACGTGGGCGGGGCATGCCACCGCAGGCAAAGGCAAGCCCCCATGGGCAAAGGCAAGCCCCCGTGAGCAGGCGGGCCGCGGCGCCGGTGAGCTGACTTGGCAGGTCGCCCCAGCAGGGAGAGACAAGCAGACACAGAGGAATGCAGAGAAAAATGAACACAGCAAGAACAAGCAGAAAGGGGGGGGGGATGTATAATTTAAAAATAATAAATAAATAAATAAATACATAAAAATAAAAATAAAAGACAAGGCAAAAGGTAGAGGGAGAAGATTTGAGAAGCTGATTTTTGAGAAGCAGTTCTGATGTTGGAGAGGAGCACCCCAGGAGAAGACAAGTGAGCTGTTTGCCTGATATCTACAGCTGCAGCCCTGGGAAGAGAGGGACCCAAAAAGCCTGAACCCTGACAAACATCAGCAGCTGTCTTGCTCCAACATGTAGACTTTGGTGAAGGAAGAAACTTATGCTTTGTGGCCTGGTAACTGCAAGCTTCTACCCCAAATAAATACCCTTTATAAAGACCAACCAATTATTGGTGTATTTTGCAAAGGCACCTCTTTGGCTGACTAATACACTGACTAATATAGGAGAATAACAAATTAATAATCTAAGTCTTCCAATTCAAGAATATGATAATCTTCTGCATTTGTTATCTTTCCATTTCTTTAGACACTTTTAAATTTGTCTCAGATATTTCATACTTTTCAGTGTGGAGGTCTAGTACATCATTTTTTAGATTGATTTAATACTAAGTAATTTAATACTAGGTATTTGATGTTTTTTGGTGCTATATTATATATCATACTTTTAATTGCATTCTCTAGTTGTTCATTGCTACTGTAGAGGAATACAAATAACTTTTGTAGCATACACGTTATCGTGCAAACTGGCTAATGGCATTTATTGGCTGTAGAAATTTGGGAAAGATACCATAGATTTTTCCATGTGCACAACTATATTGCCTGCAAATAACAGCAGATGTATTTCAAATCACCATGTCTTGAACTAGCTGGTATTTCTGAAAAAAATGTTGGAATAAATGTGGTGATAACAGACATCGTTGCCTTATTTCTGATATTGGGGGAAAGTGTTAGTGTTAGATCATTAGTATGAAGTTTCCAACAGCAGGAAAAATAATTTCAAAAAAAATTTTTAAGTCAAAAACCACATTGCTATTGTTCTGATTACTCTTTTCTGATTATTGTTCTCCAAGATTTTCATATAATCCTTAAAAACGGTTATTATTTAGCTTTTAGCAGCACTTATAGAAAATTTATTCTTATTTCAACCAAACTCCAAGGATAAGTCATTTTTACCTCTCAAGGATCAATAACTGTTTTGAAGATAAGACTAATCACATTAGGTCTTCAACAATCTCTTTTCCATTACATAATTATATTTCAATTAGGACTAATCCAGTTCAAAGAAAGGATGTCTGAAATCAGTTTGATCCCTTAAGGCAAAACCCAGAGAGAATCTTGTATTTATTTTTTAATAAACTTATGGCTGCATCTAAGTCAAAATTAAAAGCATAAATAATAAGTAGGAATGGACCAAGAAGCTGGAAAAATTGACTTCACAACTAGATTTACATGTTTGGATCACCAAACTTTTCCCTGGTCACACCCTTAATTTATGAATGCCATCTCAGTTTGAGCCTTCCCATCCTTATTGTTTCCCAGCCTTCTGCATTAAAGTACCTTGGCTTTCCCTTGAAATATAAATCCATTTCTTACAATAAATAAAAAGGTACAGTTTATTAACTTTCTTCTGCTAAAAATATTCTTTGGTGTTCTCCCTTCCCACTCTTCTAGAGTGCACTCTAGGAAAGCCATCCTTAGCACTAACGTTGAGAAAAAATAAAGAACCATATATTTAGACTCACATATACTTACCCACATGACAAACGAACAAGATAACAATGTATTTCAAAATCTGACATAGCCAGTGGAAAATTATACTTAAAAGATAAATAATATTAATTCTAATTTTGATGAACAAAACTTTCCAATATGCCAATATTTGAAGGTTCTCCTTAACCAGGTTTCTGCGTATAGCTGTATTGGTTCCTCTTATTATCAAATGTTTTTAAACTATGATGAAAATCAATCACAATACTTTATTGAATAAGATCCATTATAAATATATATATATATATATTTTGTTACATATAAAAAATATATATATATATATTTGTTACATATCCCTCCCTTTCTGCTTGCTCTTGCTGTATTCATCTTCTGCGCTCTTCCGTGTCTGCTCTGTCTCCCCCTGTTGAGGCGATGCGCCAAGCCAGCCCACCATGCAGGCAGCCTGCCCTGCTTGTGGGCGGCTCTGCTCTGCTCGCTGGTGGCTCTGCTCTGTTCGCGGGTAACTTGCCCTGCCCATGGTGGCTTTGCCCTGCCTGTGGTGGCTTTTTGCCCTGCCTGTGGTGGCTTTTTGCCCTGCCCAAGGTGGCTCTGCCCCACCCACAGCGGCCTGCCCTCTCAAGGCAGTCTGCCCGCTAGGAGAGGCCCCAGGAACCAAACCCAGGGCCTCCCATGTGGTGAACCGGCGCCCTATCCACTGGACCACAGCTGGTCCCCAATCCATTATAGATTCATCCCCAATTTTTTTCTCTTCTCCAATGTGAACTTTCTTTTGTTATATTACTATCATCGTTGTCTCCTTCATGATCACCATTAGTCTATTTCTTAGATTTCCTCATGTTATTCTTGCCTTGAATTCCCTTTATTCTCTCCAGCTGTGGAAATCATAGCTATCACTGCTCTGTGAAGCTTTAATAGACTTTGCACTCAATTTAAAATTACCACTCTTCTAATGCATCATTTATTATTGCATGTACCATCTAATTCAGACTTCATTATACACCATCATGTCACATCTATAGGTGACACTAATTGCATTAGAAATGCCTCAAAGACTAGAACAGTGTTTTTTTATCTTGTTTTGAATGCTTACAATAAAAATAGAGCAAGCACAGTGCTGGGGACATTAGAAGTCTTCAATAAATTGACTTATTTTCTAAATAGTCAATTATTTCTATCAAATAAAAAAAACCAAAAATATATTTGTTCATCATTAGGAGGATTCATTTTGATCCATTTTGCATGACCTGATTAGCTTATCAGAAATGAAAAAGATTTAAACATTAGATATAAATTAGTAGTTCCGAAGCTTAACTACAGAATCACCTAGGGAGATTTTTAAAACTACAAATTTCTGAGTCCCACCACAAACTACTGAAATGGGACTTGATATTTTTGTTGAGTTAAGAGTTAGATCACAAAACTCTTGAATGAGATTGATAATAAAAGAGAATTAACATTGGGGGGGGGGAGAGAGAGAGAAGGAGAGAGAGAGAGAGAGAGAGAGAGAAGGAGGATGTTGTGACTTGTCAGTTTGAGTTACCAGAGAGCAGCTGGATGTATGCATGCAGAATTCAGGAGAGAAATGTAGGTTAAAAATAACTTTGCTATTCTACAGAAATTTTAGAGTTTTGGGTTTCACAAGGGAGACTATAGAGAAAGACAAGATGAGAGGATGGAACTCCGGGAAACAATAAATTCCTGCCTTTATTTGGATATCATACCTTTTTCTATCCTTTAATTTTATTTGTGGGTATGGAAGTTGTTTCAAAATTTTTAACTGAGTTATCTATTAAGTAGGAAAGGAAAAAATGGTGTGAAGATAGCACATTAAAAGGTATCAACAAACAATTAAAGAACTCAAAGATTTCATTTTCTCTTTTTGATTCTCTTATTACTGATTTAAAATTATGTGTGTTTTGATACAGAAACATTCATGCAAAAGGAGCCCGTTTAAGGAAACACAAAAATACAATTTCTTGTTAGGAATTTCTACACTATACCTAATGATAAATAGATGATGATAGGTAGGTAGGTAGATAGATAGGTAGATAGATAGATAGACAGACAGACAGACAGACAGTAGATAGATACGTCTAGCAAGATGGATAAAGAAGACTTGAAGTCTGGAGCAGATTTAAGAAAGGGGTGAGGATATAATAGTCTCTCCCATATTACTGTTATTTAGTCTTTTAGATATAGGTCCAATGGAGATATAAATTTAGCAGCTGAATATAGGGGTGGATATAGCAGTTGGAGAGCTGTTTCTCTGGAAAACCTTGACATACATGCACTAAATATTCACCTATTTATTATGTGTCTCTTTTCCAAACTAATCCGTCTATATTCTATTTCAAGTGTCATGTCATAAACATCAATAAATATTTATTTACTGATTAACAAAGTAAACTTGAACAAAGATAAGATGACAAACTCCATTAAAAGAAAGAAATTACTTGACTTTCTTCTTCAAAGCCAGTTAGTAAATACAGATACACACACATATATATCTTAACACTTTTAATATTTTTAATAGCTTATGGAAATTATTTCTTCCAGTCATCAATAATAGAATAATATGTGCAGTATATTTGGTTTTAAAAGAAGAAAAGTTCTTAATATTTCATAACAATTATTTTTAAAAACTTTCTTTGCTTAATGGAACATTTCACCTATTTGGAAGATTCACTTATGTGGGAAAATATTTTATTTCATAGATATTACATGTTTTGTTTTGCAATCTTTTGTCCTCAACCAAAGGCATACCCTTTTATGTGCACATTACCATGATAAAAAACAAAAACAAAACACAGCACTGTACAGCACAAAAAGTGAAACTTAAAGGAAACTATGGACTATAGTTAACATTATGATTATAATAATATTGTATAATCGATTGTAAAAAAATCACATTAACATAAAATGATAACAGCAAAACTGGATGTGTGGGAGGTTGTATGGGAACTCTAGTTCTTGTATGATTTTTCTGTTAACCTACAATTTTTATAATTAAAAAGAAAAGCAAATGTCAAATAGATGGGAAAGTAAAAAAAAGTATATGTACATATACATGTATATTTGCTAATTAGTAAATATGTAATGCAATGCATATTGAGTTTTAAGTACAAGAAATTTAGTGTTCATGTAAAAAGTCGTATAGAGTTAAAATTCTACTCACATTGCATTTTACAGCTTAAGGAAAATGCAAATGAGCTAACAGTTTAGGTAAATCGTACATGCCTAGGTTCTGTATTTACTAAAAAAAAAAAACCTTCAAGTTCCACTTAACCCAGATGGTGAGGTAAGATGCTCCTGAGTGCATTTTCCCAGAGAATCTTTGTATAACTAGTAAAAACTGGCTGAGCCATCTTCCTCAAAATCCAGAAAACAATTAAAGGGTTGAAATAACTGGGCAGATAATGAATCAAGAAAACTCAGCTTTAAAAATGGTTGGAGAATCTCATGGTGCATCTCCCCCATGCCCTTCCTGGCACAGTGTGCTGCCAGCCTGCAGTCTCGCTGTGGGTCCCTGGCACTGTTCTAGAGGGAGCAAAGCAATCTCTACATGCTTGCTGGTATTCCTATATGTTGGTATGTTGGAGCCAATCTAACAGTAGCAGACTGAAGGATGGAACCAGGAAGCCAGTCTCTGGTTTGCTCTCTCAGAATGTTCCCTGTTGGCAGAAGAAGTTTGTGGACAACTAAAGCAGGCTAAGAAAAAATTGTCAAAGCAGCCTGGGGCAAAGGATTATGCTTTAAGACATGCAATAGCGCACCCAGGAGGGAGTAATGTTTATTTCATGGACAGTAGAGAAGGCTTCCAATTCCTGTAAACAGGGGACTTAATAAGGCCATGAGCAAGCACAAGCCCAAAAAAGAAAGAAAGGATTCTGTACTTCACTTTCACTTTGGACTGATCTTCTTGACAGGTGGCCTAACTCTGAAGGAGAGCACCGTCCAATATAGAGCCAATTTGCAAAGACTATGAAAGGTGTTTCTTTAAAAAATTTTTTTGAGGAGTTGTGAGTTAAAACAATCATGCATACCATAGAGGATTCCATACATCACCCAACCACCAACAACTTACATTGTTGTGACACATTTGTTACAATGATGAAAGAATATCATCATGATATTACTGCTATCTACAGTCCATAGCTTATATTTGGTGTATTTTTTCCACAAACCATCCTATTATTAACACCATGTATTAGTATTGTATATTTACTATAGTTCATAAGAGAACATTCTCATATTTGCACTGTTAACCACAGGCCATCACTCACTTTGAGGTTCATTGTGTTAATGAGCCTCTGCTTTGTTCAATTCATCCAAAGTGTACACTCAGTGAGCTCTGTTTCATCACAGGGTTGTGCTGCCATCAGGTGAAAGGTGGTTTTTTAAATTGGTTTGTTTATTTTTGTTAACTCCTAGCACTCAAGGAAATCTTTCCTATATCACTAGTTGGACACAAACTTAAGGAACAGTCAGCTCAGGGAATAAATTCAAGTTAATACATTAAAATATTAAAATGCATAGTGTGCAAGAAAAGATAAAAAGACAAACAACAAAATAGGAAATGATGTCCAATCAAAAATAACAAGATAAAAATTCAGGAAAAAATCAACTAAGAGGACCAGACAATGGACAAACAAGACAAAGAGTTTAAAAATAAAAAAGAGATCCATGATATCCCCAAAGAAATAAAGGAGAACACAGAGAAAGAACTAAAGGAAATCAAGAAAATGATGAATAGCAGGAGAATCTCAATAAAGGGATAGAAATTTGAAAAGGAAACAAAAGAGGAAAACTGGAGTTGAAGACCACAATAACTAAAATGAATAATTACTCAGAGGGTTTCATCAGCAGATTGGAGCTAGTAGAAGAAAGAATCAGTGAATGAATACAAACAATTGAAATGATTCAGGATAAGGAGTAGGAAAAAAAAGAATGAAAAATATTGAGCAGTGCATGAAAGACATTAGGGACACCATTAAGCATTCCAATATATGCATAAGGGGGTCCCAAAAGAAGAAGAAAGCGAGACAGGGCTATAAGGAATATTCAAAGAAATAAACAGCTATCAATTCTACCCAAATCACTTTATGGATTCAACACAATACCGATACAAATTCCAACAGTTTTCTTTGGAAAAGCCAATCATCAAATTTATAAGGAAAGGTAAGGTATCCTGAATAGCTAAAGCCATTTTAAAAAAGAACAAAGTTGGAGGACACACAATTCCCAATCTTAAAGCATATTACAAAGCCATAGTAATAAAAAAAAATCATGATGCTAGCACAACAGCAGGCATATAGACCAAATGAAGTCAAATTAGAGTTCAGAAATATACACTCACATCTATGGTCAATTGCTTTTGACAAGAGTGCCAAGTCCACCCAATGGTGAAATAATGGTCTCTTCAACAAATGGTGCTGGGAAAATTGGATATGCCAAAGAATGAAGTTGAACCTTTATATCACACCAAATATAATTTTTTTTTAACATAGGAAGCAGGCTTTCAATCACTGAGCTACATCTCCCCAATGAGAATTGGTTTTTTTTGTTTGTTTATAGGAGGTACCCGGGATCAAACCTGGGACCTTGTATATGGGAAGCAGGTGCTCAATCACTTGAGCAACATCTACTCCCCCAAATATAAATACTAACTCAAATAATATGATGAGAAGTATAACATGATGACAAAAATGGCAAATATTGTATGTTTTCACTTATATGAAATAATTAGAATAAGCTAATTCATACAGGAAGAAATTAGAGTGTGAATTATCATGGGCAGGGTGGAGGTAAGGAGTGAGGAGTTAATGCTTAATTGGTACAGAGTTTCTGTTTGGCATGATGGAAAAGTTTTAGTAAGTAATGGTAGCAAAACATCATAAATGTAATCAACCTCACTGAATTACATATATGAATATGATTAAAAAGAGGAAATGTTGGATTGTCTATATGTTACTTGATTAAAGAAATTTAAAAACCCATAGGATTGAACAATACAGCGACCCCTAATGTAAACTATGGACTATACTTAATAGCGTAATTATAATGAATTTTTTATCAATTGTAACACAGTTACCACACAAATGCAAATGGTTAAAAATAGGGAAAAGTATGGGGAAAAGTTAATATGAGAACTCTGTATTTTCTATATCATTTTTCTGTAAACCTACAGCCTCTTCAATTAAAAAAAAAAACTTTAAATAAAGGAGTACAAAAAACCCTGATTCATTTGGAGCACACCTTAACTGAAGTAATGTCTTAAAGAGGTCTAATTTAAAATTGGTCCACTCCCACCAGAATGAGGACCAAGAACAAGAACATGTTCAGACTGGGTACCCAATTCAATCCACCACAACTTTCTGTAAGATTTTCCCTTAAAGTAGGGAAGTAAGTGTCTCACATTTTACTACCTATGGCTTGCAGTAGCTGTTGTTGCTCTTTTTAATCATATGTCTGGATAGACGTTGGTATAGTAAACACGTTTCATGGTGCCTGCATTCCTATAGCTGTTTCCAGGGGACGTACCCAACCCACATACATTGCTGAAGTGTTTGGTTCGTGTTCATGGATTTTAGTGCATGGCCCACTTGCAACTCCTACTGTATCTAATTGGGCCAGGGTTTGATCACATCCAAAACAGCCTGGTTTGAAAAGATGACCTGGTCTTATCAGATTATCTCATGAAGCTGAACTAGAAGGAAACAAATTAGTCAGTCAGGAGAAAATATTGGAGATAGAGTGTTTTGAAAGTAAATTGATGTCATGGTAAGTCAAAGCCGTGAGCACAATGGAGACATGAGGGAACAGACACTAAGTAAACAGAAGAAGAAAATGGGTCAAGAAGAAGAGCTCATGTGGCATATGGCTGGGTCAAGGTACTCGAGCTGAGAATCACAGGGCTGGGTCCTTAGCATAGCTTAGAGTCTGGCATAACTGTCCAGTTGAAGCTTCATGACTGATGACCTCATAAAGCCTTCTCTGGTTGTATTTATATTATGTTCCACTTATATTTTCACAAAAAAATAACACTGTGAAATCTAGCTTCATTAGTTCTTTGTCTCCTGAACAACAACAAAAATACCTGATGAAGACACAGTTACTGTGATATTTTAGCTCAAACTTAGATGCATCTTTTCAAACAAGCATAGTTCTTTCAAAAGTTTTTATTTCAAATATATCATTGACTATGTTATAAAACCCCAGCTGTTGCATTATATCTTTAAATCACAGAATTTTAGGTCTAAAAGTAATACTAGATATCACCTATTTTTATGTCATCATTTTAAATGACAGAAATTGGGGAATCTCAAGTATATTTTGTGATTTTCCCAAGGATATCAGTTTAGCAGAGACTAGAATTCAAGGGCTCTGATAGTCAATAGGAAATGAGGGATGGGTGGAGGGATGGAGGGAAGGAAGGACACAATATGACAGTGAAAGATAGAGGGGGTGTAGGAGAGAGAAACGGAAAGGGAGAAAGAGACACAGAGAGGGACAGAGAGAAAGACTATATAAATGTGATATTAAAAAAAAAACAACAGCCTGAAAGTCATTTTTGTGTATACCTAGAGCTTTCTTTTAGTTTTGGTTTTTCTTTATTAGCAATATGTACCTGAATATCCTTCTAGTCTGATATATGAAACACCTAGGACTTTAACATAAAGTGTCAATACCAGCGTGGTAGAAGAATCAGCCCTCTTTTAATAAAGAGAATCAGTTTCTTGGAAAACCTTAGAAGGAAGCAAATGTTAAAAGCTAGACAGCAAATTGCAAGAATCTCTATGTGCCCTGTAAGAACACAGGTACATATAAAATATGCTTACACTGAAATATGCACATTAAAGTGTATATATAATTTAAAAAAAATAAAATAAAGTAGATTCCTGTGCAAATTAACTCAATTTAAAGCATTTAACATATTCCTTAAATCATAATAAGAGTTCAATGTATGTTAAATGATTTTATGTGATAATGGATGGATAGATGATGATGATAGATGATAGATAGATACATAGGTAGATATCATGCAAAACTTTGCTCTTTATTATGGTAAAATGTTAGAATAAGTCTCCTTTCTCTAAATATGTAATTAGTTTTCTCTGATTTCTAAAACTAACAGTTATTTTAATTAAAGGAAAGCTTTTGTTTTTAAACAAATGGGTACTATTTCATTTTTTATTATGCTGCTATACTCTTTTATAAATGTATTTTCAGTTTATAAATTTACTCAAGGTAGTGTAAGGAAAAAAGATAAATGTGTTGATAGGATAAACAAGCATCACGTGGAATCAAAGGCAGGAAGTACAGCTAGATAACATCATACTCTGTCATCAAGAACTAAATATTAGAGGGGGCTGGCTGTAGCCCAGTGGATAGGGTGCCAGTTCACCACATGGGAGGCCCTGGGTTCAGGTCCCGGGGACCTCTCCAAAGCCAGCAGATCGCCTTGAGAAGGGCGAGCTGCTGTGGGTGGGGCAGAGCCACCGTGGGCAGGGCAAAAATGCCGCCTCGAGCAGGGCAAAGCCACCACAGACAGGGCAAATCACCTGCAAATGGAGCAGATCCGCCCATGAACGGAAGCGGACCTGCCTGTGAACAGAAGCAGACCCCCCCCACAAACGGAGCAGAGCCACCTATGTGGTGACCTGACTTGGCGCGTTGCCGCAGCGTGGGGAGACAGAGCGGACACAGAAGAACACAGAGAAATGAACACAGCAAAAGCAAGCAGAAAGGGGGGGATATGTAACCAAAAAAAAAAAAAAAAGAACTAAATATTAGAAACCCAAATTGTTCCTAGTTCCATGTTGGCTTGTATCTGGCCCATCCATTGTTTCCTTTGCTCTGGCATTTAGGAAGTTAACAATTCAGAATCCCAAGAGACAATAATGGGATCTATCATTTTCAATTCCTATTCCCCAAATAGAGCATTTTCTTGGCCTGTATTCTTAATTGACCACTGATCCTATCTAAGCAGCTTTTACCAGAGGATGGGGATCCATGGCCTGCAGCCCATTATGTTGGAGCAGAGTTACTAAAACTGAGATAGGAGGAAATTCTCTAAGAATATGTGGGTAAAACTCATTGCACGGAGGAAATGACTTATTTTAGAGAAGCCAAACAACTAAACCATATTCCTCAGCTTACTTTCCATGTAATTAGGGAGACTCCTCATTTGCCATTACTCTTATGTATTATTTTAGACTTTCAGGATAGAAAATTGGTCATCTTGCTTTGAAAGGATAGATATTTAACAAACTATTATGTACAAAGTCCATATTTATATAATAATCATCTCTTTATATACCATCAATGCCAGCTTTGTAAAGAAAGGAGAAGGAAGAGTAAAGGGGGAAGAAGGAATAGTCAAAGAAATAATAGCAGAGAGCTTCCTAAACTTAGCAAAAGACATTATTATGCATATCCAAGAAGCCCAGAGAACACCAAACAGGATAACCCTGAAGAAAAATATGCCCCATCATATACTGATAACACAATAGCATGCAAATGACAAGGAGAATGTTCTGAAAGCTGCAAGAGAAAAGCAACATGTTATGTACAAGGGAGTCCCAATTAGATTGAATGCTGATTTCTCATCAGAAACCATGCAGGCAAGAAGGCAGTGGGTTGAAATACTTAAAATGTTGAAAGAAAACAACTGCTAGCCAAGAATTCTGTATCTAGCAAGAATTTCTTTCAAATATGAGGGAGAGATGAAGGCACACCCAGATAAACAAAATCTGAGGGAGTTCATCACCATTAGACCTGCCCTAAAAGCAATGCTAAAGGGAGTTCTTCAGACTGAAAGGAAAGGGCACTAGACAGTGGTTCAAAGTGATATTTAAGAAATAAAGGGGCCGGCTGTATAGCCCAGTTGGTAGGGCACCGGTTTACCACATGGGAGGCCCTGGGTTTGGTCCCCGGGCCTCCTTGAGTGGGCAGACTGCCTCGAGAAGGCAAGCCAACATGGGTGGGGCATGCTGCCCCAGGCAAAG
>PVKH010034044.1:0-11924 GCA_004027955.1 Chaetophractus vellerosus
GATAAAGAGCTCGCTGGGAAACCACATGGGAGGCCCTGGGTTCGGTTCCCGGGGACCTCTCCTAGCGGGCAGACCGCCTTGAGAATGGCAAGCCGCCATGGGCGGGCCGGAGCCGCCGTGGGCAGGGCAAAAAGCTGCCACGGACAGGCAAAAGCCGCCACAGGCAGGGCAGGTCGCCTGCAAATCGAGTGCAGCCAGCCACCCGCGAACTGAAAAGCCCGCCGTGATGGAAGCAGAAGCCGCCCACAAGCGGGGAAAGCCGCGCCTGCGCAGTGACCAAGTCTCGGCGCGTCGCCGCAACGGGGGGGAAGGGGAGATATGTAATAAAATAAATAAATCTTTAAAAATATATATATATATTTTTTGAAAGATACACTTTAGGTTAGCATCAGAAAACATCAGACATCTACATAGAAATTACAAAACATTACTGAGAAATTAAAGGGGATCTAAATACATAGAGGGTTACACTATGTTAATGTACTATAAAGCATGATATTGTAAAAATATCGGTACCACATTAATCTCTAAATTCAGTGTAATCTCAATAAAAATTTCAGCAGTTATTTTTGTGAAAATTTGCAAACTGATTCTAAAATAGATATAATTTTTGTCTTTTTTTTGTTTGAGGTACCAGGGATTGAACCCAGGACCTCATATGTGGGAAGCCAGCGTTCTACCATTGAGCCACATTGGCTCCCCTGAGTAGTTTTTGTTTGTTTGTTTGTTTGTTGTTTGTTTTTCTGCTTTTAGGAGGCACCAGAGACTGAACCTAGGACCTCCCATATGGGAAGCAGGGGCTCAATTGCTTGAGCCACAACTATTTCCATGTCATTTTTTAATATTTTTTTCAACCTCATCCTCTTTCTCTTCTCCTTTGGGAATCCAATAACTCAAATGTTAAATCTTTTCTTACAGTTCCACAGGTGCCTGAGGCTCTGTTTAGTTGTTTGTTTATTTATTTATATTTATTTTTTGTTAGGAGGTACCAAGGATTGAACCCAGGACCTCGTACATGGGAAGCAAGCGCTCAACCACTGACCTACATCCATTCCCCAATGAGAGTTGGTTTTTTTGTTTTTTTGTTTCTTTGTTTTGGGAGGTACTAGGGATCAAATCTGGGACCTTGTACATGGGAAGCAGGTGCTCAAACATTTAAGTTACATCCACTCTTCTATTCATTTATTTTATTCTATTTTCTCTCTGTTGCTCAGGTGGGTTAATTCCTATTGTTCCGTTTTCAAGTTCGCTGACTCCTCTGTTCTCTCCATTTTGCTGTGGAGTCCATCATTGAGTTTTTATTTTGGTTATTGTATTATTTCAATTGTAAAATTTCCATTTGGTTCTTCTTTACACTTTCTACTTCTTTGCTAAAGCTTTATATTTTTCATTAGTTTCAAATGTGTTCATAATTGCTTTTCTACTTTAAAATTCTTTTCAGATAATCCTAACATCTGTGTCATCTCAATGTTATCTGTTCATTGTCTTTCTCATTTAGGTTGAGATACTCCTGGTTCTTGGTATGTTGATTATTTTCAATAGAATCCTGGACATTTGGGGTATTATGTTATGAGAGTCACGATATTTTTTTCTTAATTAGAGAAGTTGTGGGTTTACAGAACAATCATGCATAAAATACAGGATTCCCATATACCACTGCACTACCAACACCTTGGAGTGGTGTGGAATATTTGTTACAATTGATAATAGCACATTTTTATAATTATACTATTAATTAAAATGTATGTATTAACTTAGGGTTTACTGTGTGGGTAGTGTCATTCCATGGATTTTTAAAAATTTTTATTGTTTCACCAAATATACAATCTAACATTTCCCCTTTTAATTTGATTCAGATATATGTTTCAGTGCTGTTAATTGCATTCACAATTGTCCTACCATTGTCACTATCTATTACCAAAATATATCCATCATTCCAAATAAGAACCCTGTACATTTTAAGCCTTAACTTTTCATTCCCTATCACCACCCCATCCCCTGGTAATCTAGACTCTAGATTCTGATGCTAAGAGTTTGCTTATTCCAATTGTTTCAAATAAGGTAGATCATACAATATTTGTCCTTTTGTATCTGGCTTATTTAACTCAGCATGATATCTGGGTTCATCCATGTTGTCCATTTATCAGGATTTCATTCTTTTTATGGTTAAATAATATTCCATTGTACGAATATACTACAGTTGCTTTATCCATTCATTGATTGATATTTGTGTGCTTTCCATCTTTAGACGATTGTGAATAATGTCTCTATGAACATAGGTGTGATAATAGTTTGCTAGTATTGTTGAGGATTTTTGAATATATATCCATAAAATATAGTAATCTGTAGTTTTCATTTCTTGTGGTATCTTTACCTGGTTTTACTTTGAGAGTGATGTTGGCCTCACAGAATGAGTTATGAAATATTCCCTCCTCTTCAAATTTTTGGAAGATTTTGTGCAGAATTAAAGTTAAGTCTTCCTGGAATGTTTGGTAGAATTCCCCTGAGAAGTCATCTGGTCCTGGGCTTTTCTTTGTTGGGAGGTTTTTGATTACTGATTCAATCTCTTCACTAATAATTGTTGAGATATTCTATTTCTTCTTGAGTCAATATAGGTAGTTTGTGTATTTCTAAGAATTTATTCACTTCATCTAGGTTATCTAATTATTGGCATACAGTTGTGTGTAGTATCCTCTTATAGTCCTTTTTATTTCAGGGGGTCGGTAGTCCTCCTTTTCATTTCTGATTTTCGTTATTTGTATCCTCTCTCTTTTTCACTTTGTCAGTCTAGCTAAAGGATTGTCACTTTCATTGATCTTTTCAAAGAACTAACTTTTACTTTTGTTGATTCTCTGTATTTTTTTTAAATTTTCTATTTCATTTATCTCTGCTGTAATTTATTTCCTTTCTTCTTATCACTTTGGGTTTTATTCACTCTTCTTTTCCTAGTTCTTCCAGTTTTGAGATTATGTCTCTGATTTGAAGACTTTCTTCTTTTTTAATGTAAACCTTTAGAGCAGGGGTTCTTTAACTTTTTTGTTTCATGGACCCCTTTGCCAATCAGGAGAAAACCAAGGACCCTTTAATAAATCCACACTATACTGTGTATTATTTTATAAATATAGCATACCCGCACCCAACACATCCCCACAAGAATAATGTGTTTTGAATTTCAATTCAAGTTTACGGACCCCTTGTTAAGAACCCCTGCTTTAGGGCTATAAATTTCTCTCTCAGCACTGCTTTGATGCATCCCATAAGTTTTGGTATGCTATATTTTCATCTCATTTTCATTTGCCTCAAGATATTTTCTTTTTTTTTTTAAAGATTTATTTTTTATTTATTTATTACATTTCCCCCCCCCCTTCTGCTTGCTCTTGCTGTGTGTCCATTCTTCTGTGTTTTTCTATGTTTGCTCCTTGTCTCCCCCCGTCTTTTGCGGCGAGGCACTGAGTCGGCCCTCCGTGGCGGCAGCTCGCTCCGTTCGTGGGTGGCTCCATTCCGTTTTCAAGGGCGGCTCCGCTCCATGTTTTGCGGGCAGCAGTCCTCCATGTTTTTGCGGGCTGCCGGCTTCCGCTTTGCAGGCAGCAGCTCTGCTTTTCACGGTGACTTTGCCATGCCCGTGGGGGCTCCGCCCTTTCCGTGGCGGCTTTTTGCCTTGCCCACGGCGGCTTTTGCCCTGCCCTTGGCGGCTTGCCTTTCTCAAGGCCGTCTGCCCACTCGGAGAGGTCCCTGGGAACTGAACCCAGGGCCTCCCATGTGGTACCCCAGCGCGCTCTTTATCCACTGAGCTATCTAGCCGGGCCCAAGATATTTTCTAATTTTACTTCTGATTTTAATTTTAACCCATTGGTTGTTTAAGGCTCTGCTGTTAGCTCATATATATTTAAAATTGTTATATATTCCTGTTCAGTTGCCCCTTTATCAGTATGTAATGGCCATCTTTGTCCCTCATAACTGTTTTTGACTTAAAGTCTGTTTAATCTCATATTAGTATAACCACCCCAGCTCTCCTTTGGCTAATACTTGAATGGTATATTTTTTCAATCCTTTCATCCTCAAACTACTTGTATCTTTGAATTCAAAGTGAGGCCCTTTCAGGCAACATATAGTTAGGTCATGCGTTTTTTAATCCATTCTGCCAAGCTCTGCCATTTGACTGGAGAGTTTAATCCATTTACATTTAAAGCCACTATGATAACACAGGATTCTATTTTGCCATTTTGCTGTTTAGCCTTTGTAAGTCTTATACCTTTTTTCTCTCCCACTTCTGTTAATGCCTACTGTTATATTTATTGGCTTTTTTGTTTTGTACCATATTGAGTTGAGTGCCTTCTCATTTTGATCTGGATATATTTTTCATCTATTTTCCCTGTAGTTACCATGCGGTTAAAATTTAACATCCTAAATATAAAACAGTCATGTTTAGTTTGATACCAACTTAGCATGCACGTATACTTTTTCTATACCCTTTTGTCCCCCCATCACTTTTTTGTACTTTTTACCACTTATACCTTTGTACATTGTATGTCCAAACACAAAGATCTATCCTTACTTCTTATGCATTTACATTTTAACACCTGTAGGAAGTAAGAAGTAGAGTTAAATATGAAACAATACAATATGGCTGGCATTTATAATTACCAAAATGCTTATCTTTACCACAGGTCTTTATTTTTTTATGTTGCTTTGAACCACTGTCTTGTGCCTTTTCCTTTCAGTCTGAACAACGCCCTTTAGCATTGCTTGTAAGGCAGGTCTAGTGGTGATGAACTCCCTCAGCTTCTGTTTATCTGAGAATGTCTTAATAGCTCCCTCATTTTTCAAAGAGAGTCTTGCCAGTTATAAAAGTTTCAGCTGGCAGTTGTTTTCTTTCAGCACTTTAAGTTTTTCAACCCAATGTCTTCCTGCCACCATTGTTTCTGATAAGAAATTGGCACTCAATCTATTTGGGACTCCCTTATAGGTAAAACATTGCTTTTCTTTTGCAGCTTTGAGAACTTTCTCCTTGAACTCTCTATTCAATAGTATAATCAATATATGACAGGGTGTATTTTTCTTCATGTTTATTCTGTTAGGTGTTCTCTGAACTTCTTAGATGTGCATATTCAAGTCTTTTGGTAAGATTGGGAAGTTCTCTACCATTATTTCTTTGATTATTCATTCCTTCTGTCCCTTTCTCTCTTTCTTCTCCTTCTGGAACTCCCCAAAGGCATATATTATTGTGCTTTTTGGTGTCCCATAGCTGTCCTAGGCTATTTTTGCTTTCAAAATTTCTTTATCCTTTCTGTTCCTCAGGCTGACTCATTTCAAGTGTCTTGTCTTCAAGTTCACTGATTCTTTCTTCTGCCCATGCCAATCTTCTCCTGAAACCCTCCTGTGCATTTTTCCTTCATGTTTGTTTTTTCCTTTTTGTTTTCATTTTTGTTTTTTAGGAGACACCAGGAACCAAACCTGGGACCTCCCATATGGGAAGTAGGTGCCCAACTGCTTGAGTCACATACACTCCCAACTCCTGTGCATTTTTTTTTTGAGGTACCAGGGTCAGGGATTGAACCTGGGACCTCATATGTGGGAAGCTGGTGCTCAACCAGTAAGCCACATCAGCTCCCCTGAGTTGGTTTTTCATTTGTTTATTGTTTTGTGTTTTTTGTTTGTTTGTTTGTTTGTTTTAGGAGTAACCAGTAACTAAACCCAGGACCTCTCATGTGGGAAGCAGGCACTCAACCGCTTGAGCCACATCCGCCCCTGTGCGTTTTTAATTTCAGTTATGTGGTCTTCAACTCTGATAGTCCTGTTTGATTCCTTTTAAAAATTTCTTTCTTTTTACAAGTTTCCCACATTGCTCATTCATTGTTTTCCTGATATTCTTTAGTTACCTCCTTGAGCATTTTAAAAAAATTTTTTAAGGCTTTGTTCAGTGTGCCCACATTCTCATCCTCTTCATTCTCTCTCCTATATATTTTTCCTTTTCCTCTGTATGGGCTATCATTTCCTGTTTCTTTGTCTTGTACTCTTTTGTTACAAACTGTACATTTTAATATTCTAAAATGTCCACTCTGGGATCTACTACCTGGGATGTCTGTTTCTTGGTTTTGTAACCAACTGGTGATAAGATAGAGATTTTTTTTAACTTCAGCCCTCCTATCAGGCAGGTCTGCCCAAGGTGAATGTAGCCTCTGACTTGTCCTGGGCTTTTGCTTGTTACTTGTTTTGGAGATCACCTGTTTACAGGAGTTTGGTTGTCCCCTCTGTTTTGGAGGAGACAGACCTCCCTCCCCCAGGTGTTTGAAGTTTTTGCAGCCCCTTCATTCACTCAAGCAGTTTTTGCCTCAGTTCAAATTTTGGGAGGTCGGTCACCCTGGAGAGGACTTTCTCAGTTCAGTCTTTCCCAGCAAAAACAGGTCCAGGGAGCCACAAAGGGTGTACAGACCATCTCCAAAGTACCCTCAGGAGGGATCACCAAGGGTGCTAAAAGGTTCTCTGACAGGTCCCCAAAACTGAGCTTTTTTGGCCTGCCCATCAAATGCAGTCCTTCAGCTAACAGTCCTCCGCAGCCATTAGGAAGCACTGCCTCTTTAAATATCTGCCACCTCTGCACCCCTGTCTAAGGAGGTTTGAAACAATGACTGCCTGCTGCCTTTGTCCTGGGAGGGTTGAAATAATAGCTGCCCTCAGAGCAGGGCACCCAGAGATCTGAATTCTCTAATCAAAAGCTTTGATCAGTGATTGGCCATGCCCACCTCTGTTCTTGGAGAAGTGGATTTTTATGTCACCAGCAAGCCAGCCAGTGACTAGACAGCCTGCCATGAGGGTGGATGATGGACACTGGTAGCAGCCTTGGAAGGAGCAGTTTACTGTATCCTCTTCCTCCCACTCTTCCTTGGATGCTGTATAGTGTTCTTCTGGTGTCTGGAGTTTCAAAATAGTTGTTTCCAACAGTTCCTGTCTGCTTAATGGCTGTTTTTATTGAAGGACTGAGTCCTGATGCTCTGAAACCTCCCAGAAGTCTCTGAGAATCAGAATTTTATTTAAATCTTGTTTTTGTAGGCCTCATATAACACCACACAGGTGGGAGAAGGGAGGAGCTGCATTGTTAGAGTCAGAGGGTATGGAGTCCAGGCTTCCTACTTGGCCTCCACTGACACCCTGGAAGGGAAGGGGAGATACTTCTTACTCCTGAAGGGCAGTGGAAAGAATCCAGGCTCCCCACTAGGCCTCTGCTAATACCATCCTGGCTGGAGGGAGTAGGGGGTGCCTTCTTTCTGCTCCTTACATGGCTTCCACCAAAACGAGAGGAGCATGCTGAAATACTCTTCACTAAGCCTTCTCTGACACCACTCTGTGGGACAGAGAAGGAAGACTTCATTCTGCCAGGCTTCCCATAAGGTCTCCACTGATGTCACAGGACACTGATTCATTACTGCTTGATAGTCATGAAAGTTCTGGCTCCCTCTCAGTCTTTTTTGACACCATCCCACCTGAAGGTTGGGTTGGTTGAGTAACTGCCACATGACAGTTGAGGAAGAATAGAAGTTTAGGATCGCCTCTGCCTCTGCTGAAAGGGATAGGGGTAGAGCTACAGTTTCTTCTGTGGTATTTGGTTGGAGAAAAATAGTTATTATATAAAATGTTCTCTTTTGCTAGGCTTTCTTGGTACTTTGGCTAGGAAGTGTAGGCTTTCTTTGGAACTTTTTTCTCTGTATCCATTGGCATTTCTGGGTTTCAACCTTCTCCAGGATATTTGAGGCAAAAAGAAAACTTATAGAATTCACCATGTCATTCCTCACGTCCTGGGGTTCTCTGACCAGTCTGCCTTCTTTCCATACTTCAGAGCCTTATATTTATTTTATATGCAATATCTAGGCATTTTAGGTGTATGTGGTGGGAGCAATACAGAAAAGTGCATCTACTCCATGTTTCCAGAAGTAGAAGTGTCAACACAGAATCTATATGTAGCAAAAATATCCTTCAGGAAAGAAGAGGAAATCCAGGCATTCTCAGATGAAGGCAAACCAAGAATTGTTTCCACAGATCTACCTTAAATGACTCAAGGAAGTCCTCTAAAAAGAAAGAAAGTAATAAAATAAGGAATCTTGTAGTATCAGGAAGAAAGAAAGAACAACAGAGTACAATAAACTTTCCTACTCCTTTTGAGTTTTCTAAATTATGTTTGATAGTTGAAGCAAAAATTATAATGCTATCTTATATGGTTCTCCATGCATGTAGAAGAAATATTTAAAACAATTATATTATAAACAGGGAAGGGTGACGGGATATAAAAGGAGATAAAATTTCTACATTTCAATTGACCTGGTACAGCTATTCTAAAAAATATTTTGACAGTTACTTAAAAAAACTAAATACACACTTAATATGCAAATGAGAAATCTTACTCTTAGAGAAATTAAAACTCCTAGAGAAATCCTAGAAAAATGAAAACTTAAGTCCTAATAAAAACCTGTACACAAATATTCATAGTGCTTTATCTATATTAGCCCAACACTAGGAGCAAACAAAATGCCCTATGATAGGTCAGTTGTTAAACTGGTATATCCATACCATGGAATATTATTCAGAAGTAAAATGTAATAAACTATTCATATGTGCAACAACTTGGATGGATCTCCAGGGTATTATGCTGAGTGAGGAGAAAAAATATCTCAAAAAGTCACATAGTGTATGATTAGGGTATGAGTCCAATTATATAACATTCTTGAAATGACAAAATCATAACAATGTAGAACAAATTAGTGGTTGCCAGGGATTAGGACTGATGGAGGTGAGGAGAGTGGGTGTACCAATAAAGAGATAGCACAAAGGAGATCATTAGTTCTGCATCTTGATTGTGATAGTGTCTGCATGAATCTACACACATGATTAAATGGTGTAGAACTATGTATACCCACTGTATCAATGTTAGTCTTCTGGTTTTGATTTTGTACTACAATTACATAAGATATAACCTTTGGGGAAAACTAGATGAAGTACACATGGGATCACTCGATGAAATTCCTGTAAATCTGTAATTATTTCAAAAAATATTTTTTAAACATTCAAAGGGTCAAGACAGTTAATACAGTTCTGAAGAAAAAATAACAAAAGCCATGGATTTGCACTACTAAATTTTAAAGCATAAAACAAAGCTCAGTAAAACATTGTTTTAAAAAGGATGGTTATTAAAACAAGGAAAGACATGAGGACCAATGAAGCAGATAAAGAATCAGAAATAGACTCACACATACATGACATTAAAGGTGCTACTGCTAACAACAGGAAAAGAATTTTTTTCAATAAATTATTATTTTGAAATTTGTGTGAGAATCTTGATCTCTACCATATCTGAGAAGACAATTCCAAAGGATCTTAGATGAAAATGTGGAAGACAGAAACAATAAACCTTTTAGAAGATAACATGCAAAAACTTCACCATGAATTTGGGGGAGATGAAGATTTGATAAATATAATGAAAATCAGAAAGCCTAAAAGAAAAATCTGATAAATTGGGCTTCATCAAAATTTCATTGCATCAAAAGATAGCATTAAGAGTGTATATTAGTCAGCTAAAGGGGTGCTGATGCATCTGTTGGCTTTTATAAAAGGGTATTTATTTGGGGTAGAAGCTTATAGTTACCAGGCCATAAAGTGTAAGTTACTTCCCTCACTAAAGTCTGTTGCCACATGTTGGAGCTAGATGGCTGCCGATATCTGCAAGGGTTCAGGCTCCCTCTTCCACTTAAGGTTCCATGGCCCCAGCTTCTTCCAATATCAGCTGTAGGCTGGGATAATTCTTACATCTCTCCTGGGGCTCATTCCCTCAGGGTTCAGCTGCTCTGCTCTCTCCACAAGGTCAGCTGTATATTGTCAGGCAAATGGCTTGTCTCTCTTCCTGGGGCCTCTGCCATGTCTAATGGAGCCATCTCTCTTTCCTCAAGTATCTGCTTCTCTGTGTATTTACTCTTGGGGCTCCAGCATTAAAACTCCAACATCCCTTCTCTGTGGGGCAGTTTCTCTGTGAGTCCCTGCCTACCACCCTCTTCAACTGCTGGGGCAAACTCACCCTCTCTGTATATATGAATGGGGTTCCTCTCTTGGTCCAAGGAGATGTCTTAATTCCAGGTCTCAGCTTCCATGGTTTTCCTCTTGAAGTCATTTCCCCTTCAATCTCTCCCTTCTGTGTCCCTTTTAGTCCAAGCTGACAGTGGTTTTGTTCATACAGCTCTCTCTAAAAGCTTGTTGGTTTAGCATACAAGAAGCAGGGGTCCAAGCTATCAGACAGTAAGACTTTCCACAAGTCTTTCCTAAATAACTGCATCTTTAATCCTGATTTACATGCTCTAAGTTTAGTGAAGTCCTCAAACAGGGTCTATCATGTGGGGACTTGATTTCCAGAGACTTGGAATTTCCAGAATCAGTTTCTGGTTTCTTTGTGCCCAACAATTCAGTCCTCATCTTATCTCAGTAATCTAGCTTTTTGCTATAAGCTGCAAGGAGGAACCAGGCCACATTCTCTGAGTTTACTTTGGAAAGTTCTTCAGCTAAATGCCCAAGCTCACCATTTTCAAATTCTGCCTTCCATAAAACACCAGGAGCTTATCTTGCTAAGTCCTCTGCAACTCTAAAACATAGATCACCTTCCCTCCAGTTTCCAATAATAGTTTCATCATTTACTTCTAAGACAAAATTAAAAAGTCTCTTCAAAGCACTCTAGGCCTTTTCTATCAAACATCTCACAATTCCCCCCCAAAAAATACCCCTTATCCATTTCTAAAACTGTTCTAGCATTTTGGTAATTACAAAAGTATGACCCCACTCTCCAGTATCAAATTCTGTATTAGTTAGCTAAAGGGGTGCTGATACAAAATTCCAGAAACCTGTTGGCTTTTATAAAAAGGTAATTATTTGGTGTAGAATCTTATAGTTACCAGGCCATAAAGCCTAAGTTACTTCCCTCACTAAAGTCTGTTGCCACGTGTGGAGCAAGATGGCTGCTGATGTCTGCAAGTGTTCAGGCTCCCTCATCCTCTTAAGGCCCCCATAATCCCAGTTTCTTCCAATATTAGCTGTAGGCTGGGATAAGTTTTGTCTCTCTCCTGGGGCTCATTCTTCTCCAGGCTCAGCTGCTCTGTTCTCTCCACAAGGTCAGCTGTAGACTATCAGGTGAAAGGCTCGTCTCTCTTCCCAGGGCCTCTGCCATGTCTAATAGAGCCATCCCTCTTTCCTCACATATCTGCTTCTCTGTGTATTTACTTCCTGGGGCTCCAGCATTAAAACTCCAACCTCCCTTCTCTGTGGTATGGTTTCTCTGTGAGTCCTTGCCCACCAAGGGGGTGGGGGTTCAACTTCTTACTGAAATGGCCCAATCAAAGCCTTAATCATTATCTAATCAAGTAAAAGTGAAACCTCTGAATCCAATACAATCTAATATGCCCAGAGGAACAGTACAGTTTACAAGCATAGACCAATATCTATTTTTGGAATTTATAAACAATATCAAACTGCTACACAGTGTGAAAACATAAGCCACAGAGTAGAAAAAGATATTTTTATACATATATCTAACAAAGAACCATATTAAAAGTATAAAAAGAACATTTACAAAATAGTAAGAAAAAGACATTCAACCCAGTTTTTAAAATGAGCAAAATACTTAAACAGGGACTGTCGGTTCCCGCCCAGCCCCGGCTGGGCAGCGCTGCGGGCTGCGGCCTGGGCGGCGACACAGGCTGGTTGAGACCGTTCGGCGTGCACTCCGAAACGGCCGAGGAGGATGAGGAGGTTCTCAGGGAGCGGCGCCCAGCCGGGGGCTCCCTGGTCTCCACAGATCGGGGTGGGGGGTATCTGGTAGAAACCGCGCGGCAACAAACGACTCGAGACCTTTCTCCTGGTTCAGCAGCGGAGGAACTGGCTGGCTGACTGACCCT
>PVKH010034045.1:0-11924 GCA_004027955.1 Chaetophractus vellerosus
AGATTATCATAAACTTAACCAGGTGGTGAATCTAATTGCAGCTGCTGTCCCAGATGTGGTATCATTGCTTGAGCAAATCAACACTTCCCCTGGTACCTGGTATGCAGCTGTTGATCTGGGAAATGTTTTTTTCTCAATTGCCATTAGTAAGGACCACCAGAAACAGTTTGCTTTCAGCTGGCAAGGCCAGCAGTATACTTTCACTGTCCTGCCTTAGGGGTATATCAACTCTCCAGCCCTATGCCATAATATTGCCCGCAGGGACCTTGATGGCCTCTCCCTCCCACAAGACATCACACTGGTCCATTATATTGATGATATCATGTTGATAGGACCTACTGAGCAAGAAGTAGCAAAGACTCTAGATTTACTGTTAAGGCATTTGCGTGAGAGAGGATGGGAGATCAATCCAACAAAAATACAGGGTCCTTCCACCTCAGTGAAATTTCTAGGTGTCCAGTGGAGTGGGGACTGTTGAGATATCCCTTCTAAAGTAAAGGATAAGCTGTTGCACCTGGCCCCTCCTATGACCAAAAAGAGGCACAATGCTAGGTTGGCCTCTTCAGATTTTGGAGACAACACATTTCTCATTTGGGTGTGCTACTCCGGCCTATTTACTGAGTGACCAGAAAAGCTGATAGTTTTGATTGGGGACTGGAACAAGACGAGGCAGTGCAACAGGTCCAGGCTGCTGTGCAAGCTGCACTACCATTTGGACCATATGATCCAGCAGATCCAATGGTACTGGAAGTTTCAGTGGCAAATAGAGATGCTGTCTGGAGCCTTTGGCAGACCCCTATGGGGGAATCACAATGCAGACCCTTAGGATTTTGGAGCAAATCCTTGCCATCCTCTGCAGATAACTACTCCCCTTTTGAGAAGCAGCTTTTGGCTTGATACTGGGCATTAGTAGAAACTGAATGCTTAACCATGGGCCTTCAATTTACCATGAGACCTGAGTTGCCTATCATGAGCTGGGTATTGTCTGACCCACCAAACCATAAAGTTGAGCATGCACAGCAACACTCCATAATAAAGTGGAAGTGGTATATATGAGATAGGGCTTGAGCAGGTCCTGAAGGCACAAGTAAGTTACATGAAAATGTAGCCCAAATGCCCATGGTCACCACCCCTGCCATGTTATCTTCTCTTTCTCAGTCCACAGCTTTGGCCTCTTGGAGAGTCCCTTACAATCTGTTGACTGAGGATGAGAAACCTCGGGCCTGGTTTACAGATGGTTCTGCACAATATGCAGGTACCACTCGAAAGTGGACAACTGTGGCACTGCAGCCCTTTTCTGGGACATCCTTGAAGGATAACGGTGAGGGCAAATCCTCCCAATGGGCAGAACTTCCAGGAGTACACCGAGTTGTTCATTTTTCTTGGAAGAATAAATGGCCAGAGGTGCGTTTGTACACTGATTTGTGGGCTGTTGCCAAAGGTTTGACTGGACGGTCAGGACTTGGAAGGAACATGATTGGAAAATTGGTGACAAGGAGGTCTGGGGAAGAGGTATGTGGATAGATCTTTCTGAGTGGGCAAAAGACATGAACATATTTGTCTCCCATGTGAATGCCCACCAGAGGGTGACTTCAGCAGAGGAAGTGTTTAATAATCAAGTGGATAAGATGACCCGCTCTGTGGCTAATGCTAGCTTCTTTCCCCAGCCACTCCTGTCATTGCCCAATGGGCTCATGAACAAAGTGACCATGGAGGTAGGGATGGTGGTTATGCATGGGCTGAGCAACATGGACTTACCCTCACCAAGGCTGACTTGGCTACAGCCACTGCTGAATGTCCAATCTGCCAGCAGCAGAGACCCACACTCAGCCCCCTATATGGTACCATTCCTCGTGCTGACCAGCTTGCTACCTGGTGGCAGGTTGACTACATTGGGCCACTTCCACCATGGAAGGGCCAGCGATTTGTTTCAACTGGAATAGACCCATACTCTGGCTATGGGTTTGCATTTCCGACACACAGTGCTTCTTCCAAAACTATCATTCGTGGACGTACCGAATGTCTTATCTACCGCCATGGCATTCCACACAGCATTGCTACTGATCAAGGAACCCATTTCACAGCAAATGATGTGTGGGAATGGGCACATGCCCATGGAATTCACTGGTCTTACTATGTTCCCCATCACCCTGAAGCAGCTTTATTAATAGAATGGTGGAATGGCCTTTTGAAGACTCTATTATGACGCCAACTAGGTGGCAATACCTTGCAGTGCTGGGGCAATGTCTTCCAGGAGGCTGTGTATGCTCTAAATCCGCATCCTCTCTATGGTGCTGTTTCTCCCATAACCAGGATTCATGGGTCCAGAAATCAAGGGGTGGAAATGGGAGTGGCACCACTCACTATTACCCCTAGTGACCCCCTAGGAAAATTTTTGCTTCCTGTCCCTGCAACCTTAAGCTCTGCTGGTCTACAGGTTTTAGTCCCAAAAGGAGGAGTGCTGCCAGCAGGGAACACAACAATGATTCCATTGAACTGGAAGTTAAGATTG
Organism: Chaetophractus vellerosus; assembly: GCA_004027955.1. Taxonomy (NCBI): domain Eukaryota; kingdom Metazoa; phylum Chordata; class Mammalia; order Cingulata; family Chlamyphoridae; genus Chaetophractus; species Chaetophractus vellerosus. The sequence continues at coordinate 2,513 of PVKH010034045.1, forward strand.
CCACCTGGCCACTTTGGCCTCCTCTGGCCTGTGAATCAACAGGAAAAGAAAGGAATTAATTTGCTGGCTGGGTTGATTGATCCTATCAAGGGGAAATAGGACTACTTCTAAATAATGGGGGTAAAGAACAGTTTTCCTGGAATGCAGGAGATCCTCTAGGGCGTCTCCTAGTACTACCATGCCCTGTGATTAAAGTCAATGGAAAATTGCAATAAACCAATTCAAGTAGGACTAACAATGGCCCACAATTTCGGGAATGAAAGTCTGGGTCACCCCACAAGCAAAGAACCACGGCCAGCTGAAGTGCTTGCTGAAGGTAACAGGAACATGAAATGGGTAGTAAAAGAAGGTAGTGATAAATATGAACTTCGACCACATGACCAGTTACAAAAACGAGGACTGTTATAGTCATGAACCCTTCTTCCCTGTTTCGTTATGAGTATGACTGTATATGTACACAAAATTAATTTCTTGTTTTCTTCCCCAACCTTTTCCCCTATCATATGAAAGTTGTATTAATTTCATGTCATAATTTTTAAGGATGTCAAGTTTAAGAGTGAATATTGCCCAAGGTCTTGCACCCTATTCTGTGGGGAATTAACACATTTCTGATTGTATGCAGGGGAGTTAAACATTGTTAGGCAGAAATGTATATGCATGCTTGTATGTTAATTTTTTTACTGAGAGACTAAGTATTGTTTAGGGAATTGTGTATGGTTGCTGAGTTTACAAGGGGTGGACTGTGATCGTTAGGCTAATGTGTCAACTTGGCCAGGTAATTGTGTCCAGGTATTAGGTCCAGCAAGCACTGGGCTAATTGTAATACAAGAGCATTTATGGGCTTCGATCACCAGTGAGTTTACTGCATGGATGGCTGATTACTTCTGTATCAATCAGGGAAATAGGATCAAGAATGGATGACAGTTTTATCCATTCAGTTGATTGCCATAAAAGGGAACTGATTTCAATTCAGAGAGAATTTCCCAGCTCATCGTTTGACAGCCAACTTCTCCCAGAAACTCATCAAGGACCCTTCATCGGTCTTTCATTGGAGCCCCTGGCTTGCAGCCTGCCTGCAGAACCTGGACTTGTGCATCCTCATGGTCTCGTAAAAGACTCTTATAAAATCTTATATTTTTAACAGATATCTCCTGTTGACTCTGTTTCCCGAGAGAACCCTGACTAGAACAATCCCTGACCTCCATAAGCCCCTACTCTGACTGGTGGACCACAGTGATGTTTTGGGTCTCCTGGAATTAATGTCACTTCTGAGTCAGTGTCTAATAATCCCCCAAATGTGTCAACATTTCCTTTTCCTCAATGCTTAGTTTACCCTGGTAAAAGTCTGTAGGTCTCTTTGGGGAAAGCTGGGAAGAAGATTAACAGTATAAATTTTTGACAATGTAACAGGATCCCTCCCCAAGGGAACCTGACCTTCCCTCAGTCAAGGGGCTCTGGGTCTGTAAACTGTCTCAAGTCTGTGAATTTATTAATGGGCCATGATTCTTTGTGTCTTTAATTTGAGTTAGGGTTTCATTCACTAGACCTAGAACTCTTCTGCTTATATAGATCAAATAGGAATTTAGTAGACTGCCCATCTATTTCACTTCAAGGTACCCCATGATCTATTAGCCAATGCCATAAGCATAGCTCTATGTGATTCAGACTCTTTTGATTGCTTTTTTGGATTGGTGGCCTTTCATTGCAGTAGCCACACCCACCTTGATTTTAATGATTAACTGCTGCTATTTGGCTTCTGTCAGCCCGAGATCTGATCATCCCCATAGTGTTTAAGGAATCTGGTTCCATGACAGCAGTTCCCATGGTAATATCTGGACTACAGAGAAGAGCAACCACAGAGGTCTTCAGGGAAGATGGAGTTAAGTCTTACAAATGTATTCCTCAGAGTCCTGGTTAAAGGTATGTCCTCTGGACATTCCTGGGGTGGGAGGGAAGGTCTCTTAGAGTGAATTCCAATCTCTCTAAGCCTTTGGATACCCTCTTCTACAGGGTAAATCAGGTATCTAGACCTCAGACATTCTAGGCCATCTTTTGGTCCATGTTTTAGCCAGCCACCCAAACAAACTGTTAGAGCCTTTCCTACCCACTCAAGCTATAGCATTCAATCCCGAATTTCTGTTTGGTGAGCCCATTTTGATAAATTCAGCCTGATCCACTTTAAATTCCTTCCACCATTATCCCATACCCTTAGTGTCCATTCCCACACATATTCCCCTGACTTCTGCCTATATAAATTGGAAAACTCATGCAGTTCTTTTAGAGTGTAGTGTATTTCCTCATGGGTCACACTTTGTACTTTACCTTTGGAAGCTTGTTGTGATTTAATCTAGTAATAGGTCTCAAAGAGAAGAGGGGTGGGAGGCTGGGTAAGGAGAAGGAACAGAAATGTCTTGCAAGCTACTGACTTCAAGGAATTCCTTTGCATTTTCATCTGCTGAGACAGAATTAACCTCTTCAGTGAGGGGTTGGAAGGCAGACTCCTCAGGTTATGCTAAGCGTTGGGCAGTGCAGGCTGGAGTATGGCTGGCACCTGCCTCAGGGCTGGGAAAAGGTCCAGAACCCCTGGTGCAGGCTGGAGGCTGGGTGATAGAAGCTTGACATTGTGTGGTCTCCACAGGGCAGGCTATCACAGGTTTATCTGACAAAGTCTCAGAAGAATTTAAGGCTTCAATGTCCCCACTGATATCATCATCAACTCATATGTCTTCATTCCAATCCTCAGGGTTCCACTCCTTTCCAATCAATGCCCTCACTTTAACAGCAGACACCCTGCAAGGTTGAGATTTTAGTTTCCTTTGTAACTCTTCTACTCATACAATGAGACTCTGAGTCTGGTTTTCAGAGTTCTCAAGTCTGTGGAAATTAAGTAAAATATATATGGTGTTATACCATTTTATATGCTAAGGGTAAAACAAAACTAAGCAGGTTATATAATGTTAGGTGGGTATAGTTACAATTTTCTATAGCATTGTCATTGGAGGCCTCACCAAGGTGAACAGTGATTGAGGATCTGAATAAGGTAAAGGAGCAAGCCATGCCTTTCTATTATAAAAGTATTCCATGCAAAAGGAAGTACCAGTGCAAAGATGCTTTGGCAGAGCATGAATAGCCTGTTTGAGGACTGTATTAGTCAGGGTTCTCTAGGGAAACAGAATCAACAGGAGATATCTGTCAATAATGTGAGATTCTATAAGAGTCTATCATGTGACCGTGGGGACGCACAAGTCCAGGTTCCACAGGCAGGCTGCAAACCAAGGACTCAAATGAAAGTTCAATGAAGGTACTTGTTGAGCTTCTGGTAGAAGTTGGCTGTCCAAAGATGAGCTGTGAAATTCTCTCTGAATGTTGAAATCACTTCCCCTTTTAAGGTATTCAACTTAAAAGGGGTATTCAACTGATTGGATAAAAGCATCACCCATTGCTGATGGCAATCTTCCTGATTTATGCAGATGTAATCAGCCATCCACACAATAAACTGACTGGTGACAAATGTTTTTATATTACAATTAGCCCAGTGCTTGCTGAACCAAACAGCTGGAAACAATTACCTGGCTGAGTTGACACATTAGCCTAACCATCACAAGGACACTCAAAGCAGAGTGAACAAAGCAGGCATTTATTTAGATGTTCAACATCTCAAAAAGTATACTCTATTCTCATCCTAGTTCAGGAAGCTTCTGGAAATTGTGCTCCATAAACATGAAGGGTTATATAAAGGAAAAGAAAAATATAGAGAAATCTGGAGATTTAACTCAGGGTAAAATTGAAGACAAACTTCAGAAAGATAGTGAAGGAAGAGTCCAGGACAACAAATTTGAAACAGGAAAATTGGAAGTATATCCAGAAGATTTTAGATGAAGTGTCCTAACAAAACAAAAGAATAAACCAAGAGGAAGACAAGCAATCCCAGAAATGATACTACCTGATCAATCCTAGGCAAATACATATTTGTGCAATATATTTTCTAATAAAGTAGGCCTAGTACTAACCAGTCCAGATAGAAGATGAATTGCAATCTCATCATTTCACTGACGGAAGAAAAAATGGAACTGGCTGATTATTTTACTTCATGTGATTGCTCTTGTGAGAATATGTAGAAATGGAAGGCATGGGAAGAACAAGACAATTTTTTAAAAAATCTAAATAATCAAAAGGAAAGACAAGTATTAACTTTAGGAAAAAAATGGATAAAATGTAATCACAGTACACTTTGACATTCAACTGTGCATATCTATAGAAACATAAGACTGTGATTACCAAATATAGATCTAAGCACAAAATGTATTACAACTCTGTTGGAAGAAAGAAAGAAGCAAAGGAAGATTAAGAGAATGAAGTTATTTCTGTTTTTATAGGAAGTTAGTATATAATGCTAAAATGGATTAATCTATGAATGCCAGTGTATATATTAAGAAATAAAAGAATATGTAAATGCCAAGAAAAAAGTTAAAATGATCAAAAGTTCTTTCCTTGAGGGAGCAAATGTGGCTCAAGCAGTTGAACACCTGCCTCCCACATGGGAGGTCCTGGGTTTGTTTCCCAGTGCCTCCTGAAAAAACAAAAACAGAACAAGCAAAACAAATGAAAAAACCGACTCAGGGAAGCTGATGTGGCTCAGTGATTGAGCACCAGCTTCCCACTTACGAGGTCCCAGATTCAAAAACTAGCCCCCATATCTGAAAAAAAAAAGTTGTTTCCTTGAGATGGATATAAAGAAGAAAGAGAGATAGTGGTAAAAAATGATTGTATTATAAGATTTACTATTAAAATTAATATTATTTGAATTGCAAAACCATTTAAATGATTTAACAAAGGGAAATTAAAATGCATACAAAATTTATATTATCAGTATAGTTGATGAGACACACCTGTTAAAGGAAAGGAAATGTTTAAACAAGAAGTATTTCTCTGAAAGAAATAAATATTCACAAGCTGTAGCAATTTGATATTATTTATGAATTCCAAAAAGGAAAGATTATGTTTGTAAATCAAAACCCTAATCTTAACATAAAATTTAATCAAAGAGCTCTCAGCGGAATCTAATACAATCAAAGGGTATTAAGATTAGGGTTTTGATTCAAACATATCAGTAGGGTATAACTCAATTTACATCCCTTCCCTCTTGTTGGCTTTATAAATGAACACTCACTCATGATATGGACAACACCCATCCCAAGGAATAGAGAGTGTCTGCAACTACAAGCAAAAGCGTTCCATCCATCTGTCCCAGGGGATCTAAGCTCCATCTCAATTAGAATAAGAGTGGGCATCCCCATCCCAAAGTCCTCAAGATTGGGGAATGAACAATGGACTAAAGTAGACATTATTATTCTACTACAGACTTATTATAATTATAGCAATGGAAGAGCTTGTATCATTGATACAAAGGCAGTGGCCACCAGATGTTCTGAGGGATGGGAGAGGGAAGAATAGGTGAAATAGGGCAGCATTTTCAGGAAATTGGAGTTGTCCTGCATGATACTGCAGTGACAGATACAAGCCATTCTATATTTTGTTATACCCTACAAAGTTGTGCATGGCAGAGTATAAACTATAAAGTAAACTGTAATCCATGGTTAGTTGCAATGCTTCAATATGTGTTCATCATTTAAACAAATGTACCACACTAATGAGTGCTGTTGTTGATGTGGGAAATTGTGGGAAGGGAAGGGAGTGGTGGGGCATATGGGAATTCCTTACATTTTTCTTATAACATGTATGTAATCTAAAGCTTCTTTAAAAATAAAATATATTAATAAAAACAGAAAAGAAGATACACAGAAGAAGGCACAGAAAGAAAGTGAGCTCCATAGACATGGCAGAAGAGAGGACTTTCATCCTGCAGCTCCTGGAAGAGAGGTGAGCCATTTGCCTGATAGTTTGCAGCTGAAGAGAACAGAAGAACTGAGCTGAGGAAGCCCAGAAGGAAACCAACCCTATGCCAGTCCACAGCTGAGATCAGAAGCCTATAAGGGCCTATAAGAGGAAGAAGGAAGGAGGAAGAAGGAAGGAGGAAGAAGGAAGAAGCCAGTCCTGTCATCTTACTTCAACACATGGCCACTGATTTTGGTGAGAAAGTACCTCTTGAGTTGGACTATTTAGGGCCTTATAACTGTCAGCTTTTACCCCAAATAAATATCCTTTACAAAAACCAACAGGGGAAGTGGATGTGGTTCAACCAGTTAGGCATCTGCCTATCACATTGAAGGTCACAGATTTGGATCCTGGTGTCTCCTGAAGAAAACAAGCAGATGCCCGCACCCTGCCACAATGAGAGCAAGATGCCAGCACCTCACCACAATGAGCAGATGCCTGAAGGAGCAGATACTACAGGCCAGCAAATGCTGCAGCCCATGGGGAGCGAGTGTGGCTCAGGCTGTTGGGCACTCATTTCCTATGTGGTAGGTCCCGAGTTTGGTTCCTGGTGACTCCTGGAGAAGGTGATGAAACAATGAGCAGACAGACAAAGAGAACCATCTGGGGGAGGGGGGATAAATTTTTTTTAAAAAGTAAAAATAAATAATAAATCTTTAAAAAAACCAACAGATTTCTGGTACTTTGTATCAGCACTTCTTTGTCTGACTAATACACAAGCATATTACAATTTTGAAAATATATTGTAAAAATATGTATTGCAAAAACTGAATAATAGTTTAGGGTGCTAAGGCACACACAACGAATTCAGGATAATGAGTTCCATATGTTAAAAAGATAGTTCACTTTAATATCAATGCCCCTTCTACATTCATAAAACACACAGAAGATTTCATGCTTTCCCATTATTTCCTAATAATCAAATCAAACTAAATAGTTTGATTTTTTAAATATATACCACTCAGAAAAAATAAGTAAAGTCAGAATTTCAACTGCAAAAAAAATGTGGAAATATTCTAAATACATTGAAACCAAAAAATTCAGATGATATTAGGCCACTCAACATCATAGCATCTAAAAATCACAAAAGTGAAAAAGCAAGTGAATATTATTTTAAATGATTCATTCTTAATTGTAGAGAAATGTGAATATTTTGATATCTCAGACCATTTTAGAAATCATGGTTCCTAATCAAAAGCACTTTATTTTGAAGGTACTTTGTTTTGTTAGATGGTATGTAATGGATTTGGCAGGGAAATATTTTCTTCAGGCTGTTGCTTGCAGTAAACTTCGTGAAAGTTGAGTTGCCATGGTAATGGATAGTTTTGGTCTATGAGATTTCCTGAAATATAGATGGCCATAAGTAGATGTTTCATCTAAATATACAATCTATTTCCATTTATGATAATTTAACAAAGTTATGAATTAAACAATGACAGTACTCTAAAGTAAATCATTTTTATCCATTCAAAAAGTGTTTATTAGGATAATAAAATCTTATGATTGTATCCATAGTTATATGAACCCCTACAGATAATAAATCTAGGAAAAAACCTGAGTTGTTAATTATAGCCAAAAGTAAAGCCAAATGCATGAAATCCTTTAACTCGATAATAAATGGCTATTAGTGAAAACAGCAGCTGTTGCAAAACAAAGAATAGAATTAATAGGATAGTGAGCAGGATAACAAACCCAATTTGCGATTGATAGTATTTGATTTATTTATATAATAGAATGTGAGAAACAATGGACTACTTTGGTAGTGACATTTTTTGGTATGTGTGGTACATAAATGAGAAGATAGTTTCAAGAAAGAGACTGTCCTCCTTTGCCTATACTCGCTCAAGTCTGGATTAATTGCCTTTTCTATGTGCAATTCTAAATCCTTTATCTATGCAATTATCATACTATATTACAGATGCTCTGCTTGCACCTCCTTTTCAGAATATAAATTTCTTGGTGATAAAACATATATTGGTTTATTTTTCAATAGCATCCCCAATACACCGCACATATAAGGCAACACAAAGACGATTTTTGTATAAATGAATAAGTGATAGGGCTGCTTTCATTTAATACTTTTCTCCAACAAGCCTAGTATCCTGAGGAAAGGAGCAACAAAAGCCAGTAGCCTGACTTTCATTCCAGTATTTAAAACTAATATAGTTATTATGTTGTAAGGAATTGAGGGAGCATGTAGAGACTAGCTAATTCAGAACAGATTTTCTGCAGATTAAAATAAGAAAGCTAGCTTAACAAAAAATGTTTGAAGGCTTGGAGAAATAACAAGATAGACCTTAGATTCCCAAAGTGGTAGCTGAAATATTTGGTAGACAAAATTTGTTTGTCTAAGAGGGCTAGATGGCTGATACTGAGGTCTGGCCACTACTGAACTAGAGTAGATAATGAAATGGCTATATTAGGGACTAAATCTCAGGCCCTGAAATTGAATTAAAATAATCCTAAATAGTTGGTTCCTGCAACGCTATCCCAAGCCTCATGTCAATTACAAATATAAATTACCTCTGGAGGAAAATGATATAGTTGGTCTCACACTGTTTTTGTCATTTTCCATATATAATATCTGAAGTATATTAAAAATACACAGAAATAACAGGAGACAAAGCACCATGATCTGAAACCAACACAAAAAATAGAAACATATATACATATAATGAGGTGACCATAAACAGGAAGTAAATATCTTAAATATATTCAAGACTGCAAAAGTTAGAGATTCAAAAAAATTAAACAGAAATTTTAAACATTAATGTACAATAGCTTAAACAAAGGGCACACTGGATATTTTAATACAATTAAGCACAATTAAATAGAAAATTTGAGAACTGTAAGATAATTCATTAAAAAATGCAGATGTACACAGAGAGAAAAAGTAATGGAAAATATAGAAGAAAGACTGATTTGTGAAAGGGCTAGAGCATGAAGTATAATATATATACATGGGATACCAGAAATAGAATGAGGAAAAAAAAATATATGAACATGTATAGGTGAGAAAGTCCCTAATATGATAAAAATAATGTGTAACAGTTATTAAGAGCACTGACAAAGAAAATTAAAAAGAAGACCACATTCAAGCACAACACAGTAAAATTATAGAAAACAAAGCCAAACAGATGCATTTTAAACCCAGGCAGGAAAAAATATAAGAGATTCTCTTGATAAAAAGAAAACAATATAACTTACAGTCCTAGCCCCAAGAGAAATAGCTAAATCCAGAACACAACTGATGATATTTTAATGTGCTGTAAGAAAATAACTGGCAACTTAGGACTCGACTTCCACTCATCAAAAATGAAAGTGAGTAGATAGCCAGTGAAAATTCAGCTGCCAAGTTCGCATTTCCCCAAGTAGCCTCAAAAAACAATATAGAATACAAACAAGGAGTTGATAAAGGACGACGACCATCCCAAAGAACAGAGAGAGTCAACAACTGCAAGCAAGATAGTCTCATCCATCTGCCCCATGGGATCAAAGCCACCTTTTAATTAGAGGC
>PVKH010034046.1:0-11924 GCA_004027955.1 Chaetophractus vellerosus
CACTTCTATCCACTGCACATTTCTCGGCAAAAGGAAGCCACGTAGAAGTATAATGAAGCAGCAGCCAAAACCATTCCCATTTGCTTTGGGTGTGAGATGTGCCTTCCTAGGACAGACAGACAGCAAATATTTAACAAGGAAAGAGGAGCAGCAGGTGCTGAATTTGGACACTAGGTAACAAGTCCTCGTACCATTCTGAGTCATCAATGGGACATTTAGGTCAGTGACCTTTAGACATACTTTGTACTTTTAATCATTATAAGAAGTAGGAGGCATTTGAAGAAATCTATTCCCCAGCCTCTAGCCCGAGTTCCAATTAAATAAAGAACCCACACACCATGGCAAGTCAGCCGTGAGAAACCTCTGCCCCCAGCCTTGGTAAGGAACACAAGCAAACCCAGGAAAAGGTCCTAAAGGACTGCAGTTTTCTGAGGGGCCTAAGCCAACCTCCCTGCAAATATGTCCACTGGACCACCTGCACCGGAACCACCTTGCAATATTGCTAAAATGAAGATTCCTAGGTCCCACCGAAGACCTTCTAAATCAGAAAGGGGGTGGCCATAAGACTAGGGAATCTGCATTTTTAACAAGCACCCTGGCTGGTAGTTATGCCCACTGAAGTTGGAGAATCACTCAAGGCTAGGAGTGAACAGTGAGTGTTATCTTGGATCCCAAGATGCCAAACAACAGAAGCAAATGTTTATTATTTTCCTTTATGGTAAGGTGTATATGAAATCATTTCCTACCCACATGTCTCATATCTACAAAACTTGGCAGGAAGGCAGGGCAGCGGTTGGTGGGATAATCAGGGGCTGATCTAACTCCTATCCTTTAGCTATACTTCTCATTTTTCTGCTCTTTGAATCATCCGAGATAAATGTTCACATTTTTTTTAAAGTTAGTTTCATGAGGACAGAGACCAACCGACATGTCATTTTTATTGACGATCTACAGTATAGAGTACATTCAAGCCCTTAGGATACACCCATATTGCTTAATATGAAATGACTGAATCTCATCCAGACTAGCAGGCATTACCAAGAGCCCAGAACTGGGTTTAAATCCCATTCATCAGTTGTGTGATTGTGGTGGTTCAGAGCTGTGTGTTCCCCGTAAAAACATGTTCTTAAACCCTAATCCATCCATGTGGGTGTGAACCCATCGTTAGTAGGACCTTTGGTGACGTTACTTCAGTTAAGGTGTGGCCTAGCTCAATGGGATGGATCTTAACCCAATTATTGAAGTCCTTTATAAGTAAAATGAAATTCAGACTCAGAGAGAGAAAGCCACAGAGAGGGTAGCCAGAAGCTGAAATCAACAGAACCTGGAAGAGAAGAGAGAGGCCAGGAGGTGCTGCCATGTGCCTTGCCATGTGACAAGCTAAGGACCAAGGATTGCTGGCAGCCAGCCCCAGAATGCCAGTGTTCTGTGAAAAAAGCATCGCCTTGATGATGCCTTGATTTGGACTTTCTCTTAGCCTCAAAACTGTGAGCAAATGAATTTCCATTGTTTAAAAGTCAACCCATTTCATGGTATTTGCTTGAGCAGCCAAGGGAACTAAAACAGTGATTTTGGACCATTCTCCTAACCTTTTCTAAGCATCTTCTTCATGTTTATCTCGAGAGCAATGAAAATATCTACCCCCTCACAGGGATGCTGTTATGGGCTGAATTGTGTCCCCCAAAAGATATATTAAAGTCCTAACCCCCTTCCCCAAGAATGTGACCTTACTTGGATATGGACTAAGTTCAGTTAAAATGAGGTTCTACTGGAGGAGGGTGGGTCCTGAATCCAATATGACTGGTTCCCTCATAATGGAGAGGAGATAGAGATGCAAGAGAGAAAGCTGTGTGGGGCCTGAAGACAGAGTGGACACCAAAAGTTAGGAAGAGGCAAGGAAGGATTCTCCCCTATGGGTTTCAGAGGGCACATGGCCCTGCTGACACTTAATGTTGAACTTTCCATCTCTAGAACTATTACTCAATAAATTTCTGTTGTTTTAAGACACTGAGTTTGTGTTGCTTTGTTTCAGCAGTCCTAGGAAACTAAGACAGATGCTGTCAGGATTAAATGAAGTACTATATGTGAAAGACTCAAAATCTGTTGAACACTGAGCATAAAGCATTATGATTATTCATTCATCCAGCAACATTCATTCATCCAGCATACTGAGAACCTACGTGCAGACCCTGTGCTGGTGGGCACTGGGCTGTGGCCATTAAAACAGACAATGTAAGGTTTACATGACTATGGTAGGCAGGGAGGTGTCCTCCCTCCAAAAGGGGTCTTTGAAAAGAGAATTGGAGAAGACTATTGAGTAAGGGGAGGGACAAATAGAATGCTATATTTGTTCTGTGCATCCTGTGAGAGGACAGCCAGAGAAAGATAATCAGTCCCCTGAAATCACTTGTGCTGGAGACACTGAGAGTGCTATGGAAAATTCTGGGTCCAGATCTCTACTTGTAGAGACTTGTAGGGATCCAGCTCTTAAACCAGCAAGCAGCTAGAAGAAGAGAACATGGCATAGATTTGCCTCCGTGATTTCGTGATTTACAAGAAGGCAGCCACTCTCTTTCCTCATCGGTTCTCAACTGGCAGGTTTTTCTAGACATTGCAAAAACTGACTGAGCTGTGTTTGCCTTTATCAAGAACCAATCAGAATCAGTGATGTGACTTTCCTTTTGCTCTCCATCAATAAATGGATATAACTAACCTGGGTGACTCAAGAGACTACTCAAGGACCTTAACATGTCCTCTCGCCACCCACCCTTGTTCCCTCCCCTAAAGCCCAATATTCTGAGTCTCTCCTAGCAGAAGGAGAAAACTGATAAGTCCTTAACAGGATTTTGATTTAGCTTAATACAGAATCTTTCATAGTGGTGTATGCAATATAATAGGGGAAAGGGTACATTCTTAATGATGGAATTTCAAGAAGAAATTTTCCGGAGAAGGAAAGAGATGCCTTTGTTTCCCCCCTCAAAAAAAAACATTGTGGGCGACTAAGCTCCCAACCCCACACCTAAGAGCCACGTTGTCACCACTGTCAGCCCCATGGCAAGCTCAGGGCACCTAGCCCCCAGGGTTGTGCAGCCAAGCCTGCCTCTGCCACTGGAGACCCGTGGAATAAAGAGCTGGGGTCACTTCTTTCTTCGGGAGAGCCAAAACTCGCCCCTCTCCCCACTTACACTCCCCAGTCATCTCCCGGTAAAGAGCTATTTTGATTTCCTAAAATGAATCAGAATGTCATAATGGATTGGACCTCGGGCAGGGGAAGGAAACACTGGAGAGTGTCTGGAGACAAGAGGAAAGTCTCTTTCCACTTGAGAGTCTGCTTAATTCCCTCCCCTTTTTCCAGGCTTTGCTCAAACCTCACCTTCACAGGGAGCTAACCTGAGCAACCTATTAAAAACTGCACGTGCTCCTCACCCTTCCTCACACACCAGTCTGCCTTCCTTTCTGCCATAACATCGATCACCTTTTAACATACCATCAAACCCATTACTTATTTTGTTTATTGTTCATGTCTGTCCCCCTTCTCTGGCTGTAACCTCCATGAGGGCAAGAACATTTATTTTGTTTATTGATTTATGCCAAGTGCCTAGAAGGGTGCCTGACATCAATACATATTTGTTGAGTGAATGTATGTTATTGATGTCTACTAATTCTATTTTAAAAGCACAGCTGTTAACTGAAGGAGAGCGGTAAAGGGAAAGGGAGGACGGATTATGTGCTGGGCACCGTGCAGACATTCATGTTTATTAATACAGTGCAACCCCTTGCTCAGAGTTTCCAGAACAGGGGTCCTTAACCAATAAATCCCAACCTAACAGCCAGTCCTAAAGCCTGGCCTACATAGCAAGCAACTGGAGAGCTAGAGCACATCTTCTCCCCAAGACTTCTGGAAATTCCTACAGGGAAAATAAAAATTCCCTCAGTCCTGGACTTACACCCTAGGTACTTCCCTCCCCCACTGCATTCCCAGTGCATTATGAAAATCTTAAAGGCTTGTGGACACTAATGGAAGCTCTTCAACAGAAAGTGACTGGGGAGTTGCCCCCGCTCCAGACACAACTCATGAGTCTATCACCACCTGTCGTAAAAGTAGATAAATCAAATGTGAGCCTGAGCTATAAAAACTGCATTAAAAATAATATATATAAGCAAATGTATCCCATGAGACAGAAGCAGTATTGCTGGAAAAATCATTGGCTCAGAACAAAGGATGGGGTTTGGCCTCTGTACCTTACCAGGCTTTAATCAGCCTCAATTGCTCAAATCCTACTTCACTCCTAAATACAAAAACAGTAGCATCAGCACTTTGTATCCTCCTGTCTTCTGAGATGGAAGGTAAGCCTCTCACCAAAAAAATGCTGAGGGATGAGATTGTAGGGGAAGGAAGGGAAAGCTTTTTTTTTTTTTTTTTTTTTTTTTTTAGGTACCAGGGCTGGGGATTGAAATTGAACCTGGGAAGCTGGCACTCAACCACTGAGCTACATTTGCTCCCTGGAAGGGAATGCTTTTAAATTCATGTACTTCTTAAATTGCCAAAAGAAAAAAAAAATTCAAAAGCACATATTACTTTTGTAACTTAAAAAAAATCAATCATCAAGATTTCTTTAAGAGAGTTCTATGTTGGAGGATAAAGCTAGGCATATCTCAGACCAGCGTGCCGTGACTACATGGAAATTCTTAGCAAGAGGCAATTTCAACTTGCTCCAAGGGCAAGCATGGAAAACATCCATCCAAAGGCACGTCATCCTGAGAACCAGAGTTGGGCTGTCAGAAGAGGCACTACACCTGGGCTTCTCTTCTGGTCTTTTAGCCCCTGTGGAGTCACACAAAGGTGTCCACTCCACAAAAAGCTGTGCTCTGGATGTCTGCCTGCGGCCCCCATGGCAAGACCAGGGCCGACTCCTAGTCTATACCAAATGATTCTGTGTTTGCAGGAAACCCAGAGCCCCACTGTAAAAACTGGTTTCAACCCTTGAGCCCTGTTCCAAAGATATACAGCAAAGGGATTTATGAGAAGTCATGTCTGGAGACAAGAGGAAAACATTGGGTAATGAGAGCAGCCTGTTCACAGAGGCTGGCTGTGGTGTGTAACTAGACGTCCATCCTCAATTGGAACAGAGAGCAGGGCCATGTCACCCGGACCTGACGGAACCACAGTGGGCCCCATTCACAAAACCACACCCCATGGCCCAGAGCCCGGAGAGGATCCATGCTGAGGGCACCTTTTCCAAAATGTGGCAACTCCAACACGTAACCAGAAAGAGTCTGCATTCCCCTGTGGTCATTGTCTGAGACTGAGCATGAGGCAAGGCTGTCAGTGCACGACTTTCAGAGCTAGAAAGGACTAACTATGGGGTGTATTAGAGGGTGAATTCAAACTGTGCCCCACAGAGGCCTAGGAATCAGGGCAGGCATCGCAAGGGACAAGGGGAAGGCCGGGGGGGGGGGGAGGTCTGGGATGCCTGTCCTGGCTTCATCAAGAGTGGTATGCCATTTATCTCTTTGAGATTGGCCTCTTCCCTGTGAATGACAGACAGCCTAGCCTGGTGCTCTGATCTCAGCATGCAGCAATGTTCAAAGAACAGCTGTCCGTCGCAAACATATATCAAAAGCAATTCAAATCTATACTCGGTATTGCACATCGAGATAGCTTTAAAATCCATTACTCCCAGTCTCTGCCAGTTCCAATATCCTTCACTTAGATCGCAGCTGCTTCCTGAAATCTTACTGTCCTTCCTGGTCGCAAAGACAGACCCAAAACTTTCCACGACAGCCAGCCTATGTGGCTCATCCACCTCTCCCCTCCCTTCTCGCTTCAGTTCCCCACTAAGGAGCTCAACTTGGCCTCTCTGGCTTCATTAGGGTTTGTTGGTTTGTTGGTTTGTTTGTTTTGCTCTTGGCACATTACCCACAGTCTGCCCCAAACAAGAAAGCCCAGACACCAAAGTCCTGAATATGAATCCTTCCTTCTTAGAAGGCAGGAAAAATGGAGAAAGACTGAGAATTCTAATACAGTAGTAATTTTTCCCTTGTTGCATTGAGGTCCCACATAAAACTTGATTTTTAAAAGGATGCCACTGATTTAGTCCATCCTTCAAGGGCCTTGTCTCTGTGAAAATTCTAACTTAAGTAATCATTCTGCCCCTACACATCCAGTGACAAGGACTCCTTGACCTCACAAAGCAATATGCATAATTTCTGGCCATCTTTCATTTTTGGAAGTTCTTCCTTAGCCAAAATTTTGATAGGATATGAGGTCTGGCCAAAAGTCCTTCTGCTTAAAAACATTTCTCTCCATCAACCAGCAGCAATGTCTCAATGTCTAAAAGTCCCACACTGAGTTCCCAAGATTAGTTAAATATAAATATATTCTCTAAAATAGGCAAACCTTCCCATCACTAACACCAACCTCATTCTTTGAATTCATTTCTCAAATTAGCTAGCCAGACAGCCAGTGACACCTTGAGACATTGGGTTAGGAGTGAAGAAGGAAATAATTCCATAGTAGGAGACTGCCAGGAGGGAAGGCCCAGAGAGAACACGGGCAAAGTGGCGGAGGGGCTGGAGCAGTAGAAAACTACTTCCCTAAGGCCAGCAGTGTCAGAGGCCCCCCTGCCCAGGCCCCCAGCCCCTAGGGTAATGTGCCTTTAATCACCAGCTCAACCATCCAAGAAGATGGGGGCTGTCCTAATATTAGTAGTTTGGACTACCTTGTTGTGGAGTACCCAAGGGGGCACGTCCTCAGCAAATGTTCCCCACCTGGCAGGCCTCACTAATGCTTCTGTCTTCTTCTCTAACAGCCCCACCTGGAGGCTCCTCACCTGGTGTCAAATGCCCCGCCTCTTCTTTTATCCCTGCTCTGCTGTGTGTTCCAAACTTCACCCTTTCAATCCAGGCCAATTACCATGCATCTCATCTACTGGTGGTAACCAAGGCCTGTGCCCTGACCCAGCCCAGTCTGTTCCCAAGACCAGAGAAGCTCTGGCTCTCCAAAGACTCTCCCCTCAAGGAGAACTTTTCTTCTCCCATATGTCTCTAATTGCTCATCAGCAGGTACTCCTGGGGTTTCCTGCCTCTGACTTGTCCAGTCCAAGCCTAGTTTCAAGAGCAAAACAATACAAGAGGAACTTTAGTTAACAGTTCTACAGGGACACACTTTCTGCCTGACATCACAAAACCACATTGCTGAATCCTTGCATTTTCAAGGCTCTCTAAACATGTTTAAGTGAATGAATGAATGAATGAATGCATTTTAGCATCTGGCACAAGGTGTTGTGAGAATTTGCCAAAAAGAGGATTCCCTCAAATGATGTGTTCCACAATAACAACAGCAAAGACAACAAACGTATTATAAGGTTAATGCCCATTATACATCTGTTCTTGGAGCCCCATCTGATTCCAGGAACAATAACATTCATTGTGTTTATCCAATCAGCATCCATTCCCTTTCTTCTGATATTCCTCTGGGTATTGTCAATCAAGGAACCTGGTGCTCCCCTGGCCAAGATACGGTTGCATGGCCTAGATAGGCCAATCAGGTCCCTCTCCCCCAGAAATTTGTGTCTTTAAAGCCAAACTACCCAAACATGGAAATAATTGGAGCAAATTCCTCCAGAAGGCTGAGCCCTGATGAGACTGGCCAATTGAGTAAGAGGCAGCATGGCACCACATGGGCACTAGAGCCAACCTGCCCAAGATTTGAATATGGCTCTACAATTATTATCTATGTGACCTTGGATTACTTAAGGCTACTTAACCTCTCTCTGCCTCAGTTTCCTTTTCAGTATAATGGGGATATGCAATGCCCACCAGGGCAGTTCTTATGTTCAATTAAAGATTCAGATTCACAAGAAGACCATTGGTTCTACATTTGGCATTAGTCTACTTAGAAGCATATCTGACGTTCTTCAGCCCAGGAGTCCCTGAAACAGTCCAACCAAAAGCATCAAGTGCAAGGAGCCAAGATCTGCATCAGGTAGGAGTGGGATCTGCCCTGGTTTAAAACCTCACAACTTGCCCACCCCGTCTCCCAAGAGCTAGTAGCTCTTGCAAAAATTCTATAGGTATAGGCATTCAGGACATGCCAATCACAAAAGTCAGAGAAGCCCAAAGCTATAGCTTTGTAACAAGTATTAATGGTTTTCATGGTCTAGATGAAATTTCCCAATCAAGGGTCATTTTTACCATAAGCACTGTTGTCTAGCTTCATGATTGAAACTTAACCATCAAATCTGGTTTCCAGGTTCACAGCCAGGCAGTTACTCAAGGGTCAGATCATCATGCAGCAGGGGAATTGGACTTTAACTCTTTCACCGGCAGTATAATAATACTACCCACCTCGTAGCATTGTGGTGAGGATCATGTGATCACTACAGCAGTGCCTGGAACACAGTAAGCACTCAATAAATGCTTGCTACTGAGGTGTAGATTTCTAGAACTGCCTGTGTTTTCTCTCCTTTCCAAGACCATATTACTCAGTTTTATCTTCCATTCCCAGGGCTACCAATAAGCCCTCCAATAAACTGAATTTTGCTTAAGTTGATCAGAGTACCTTCCAACTGCTTACAACTAATCAACGGTGATTATCCCGGAGTAACCAGATGGGGGCGGGGTTGGAAGCAGGTAGTCTAACACAACTGGACTCTCTGGCCCTCTCCTAAGTCACAGATTTATGAAATTATCACATGGGAGCCTGAAACGTCCACGCTGACCCAGAGCGACATGGAGCCTGAAACTGATGTGGCTTCCAGCTCTGCTGTCAAGGGTTAAAAAGGAAGAAGTCACATTTCCCTAGTTACCATGATTTTAGGTCACTGAATTCATTAGTAGGGCAAAATGTTGTTGGAGTACATAGGTTTAAGCAGAGAGCGGTTCCAGAGAAGGTAAGTTGTTAAAGCAGCTCATTAGGGAGCAGAGAGAGAAAACTCAGGTAAACAAGACCAAGATAATCAATCCCTGGCCAGAAGCGAAGACCTCAGTCCAGGGAGGAGCTGGTTACGGTAAATCTGTCCCTAAAGCAGAATGACCACAGATGGCATATTCATTTCTCTCTCCTGCCACCTGGTGAAAAGGGATGATGATCTCAGCAAGTCTTGTTGCCCTCGGTTTCACAGAAACAGAATGACTCACTGTAAAGCATTTCTCCTCCTGTCTCCTTTTGATGGTCATGGTGTCTGGTTTTTTGCATTGATAATTTCTCCCCTTGTCCCAGCTTCCCCACATCCCCTACCTCTAACACTCTGGGCCAGGTCTGGCTTCTGCCTTGCTGCCTCTGACACTGTGACTACAACAAGCAGAACAAGAAACCAAGACAGCTTTCCTGCCCTGGAGGGTCTCGTTGGGTGACAGTGACTGCACTGCAGTTTCCATGCCTGCTCCTGGGTCTAAGGAACATTGGCTGAGAAGACGACTTCGGGAAAGATAAGAGTGTAAATCGGTATGAAAAACTATCAAGTGTCTTGATACAGACTGACAACTCCCACTGCCATCCTTCCATTCAGAAGGTCAGGAACGTACAGCCCATTTGAGCCTCCTGTTGAGCACAATCTGATTTGGGCTGTGGTCCTGCCTGGACAGACTAGTGCCTCCCAAATGTCAGTCATTTTCTTCAAAATATGACTAGTATTTGTACTATTCCACCTATTTTACTTTGAAATGATCCCCCCCACCATTTTTAAAAACATAAATGTCTATTTTACACCTCTCCAAAGTCAAAATATTGATGTTTAATATGCTATTTATATTTCCTTAATAAACACTTATGGGGCACTTAACTATTTGCCAGAACTATTCTAAGTATTTAACAAATCTCTTTGAATCTTCACATGAACCTTATGAGGTAGGGGCTGCTATTGTCCCCATTTTACAGAATAGGACGTTGAGGTCTAGATGGTTGAGGAAAGCATCATACAGTAACTAGTAGAATCAGGATTTGACTCCATGTAGGATGAATGCCAGAACTTGAGCATAACCTGTATTAGCCTGAGTTAACCAGGCCTGTACTCTTTCTCATTTATATTGGAATAAAAACCTAAATATCAAAATATTTCCATTTTCCTTTGCATACATCCTTAAATCATCTCACGCACCACAAGTGGTGCATAACATGCTTTGAGAAACACTAGCTGAGTGGTGAGTGGAAAGAGCTCTGGACTTAGAAAAAACTTAGCTTCAAGTCCTTTTCCACTATTTATTGGCTGTGTGGCCTGTGATCAGACTAAGTCTCAGTTTCCCATATATTGACTTTAAATAATAATCCCTACTTCTCTCACAGGTAGTTGGAGAGACTAAAGGAAATCATACCGTTGAAAGTGCTTTAGGAAATATAATTGCCACAAGTAAACATCATCCCCTCCGATGATGAATAAATGTTTACAATTAAGGAAATAGTGCCCCTACTTTCTCATTACAAGCAGCCCTTGCTGGGTGGAAAATCTTTCAAATAAATAGTAGATCCTTATGTTTCCCCGTGCTAGAGATTTTTGCTGCTGCTGCCAATCCAGAATAAATTACTTCATGAAGGAAGGTCTGTTTATATTATGCTACTACCTGATGACTTCCTATGTATACATTCAAATGTGAACATCTCAGCCAAAGACCTATAAAGCCATTTCCCCCATACTTTACACCTAGCTGTGCTAAACATCTGCTTTTCTTGGCCACCTGAGTTGATGAGTTTCACTTTGTACCACAGTGAGGTCCAGGTGTCAAGTGAGGACCCAGACAGTTTCTTCCCTCCATGCCTCAAGAGGGGTCTGGGTTTATAGTCCCATTTCCCCTGCAAGAGCTACAGCGAGGAAACCACTGCAGCTGGGCTTTATTACATTCAATCAACGGCCATGATTTTTTTTTTTAATGGTAGCAGACAGGGCCTAAGGTTGCATTCTCACATTTTCAGCCAGGTTGAAACCATGGCCATCTGGAAAGAGGGATATGAATATAAACCTCGATGAGGCACTTTAGAATCTCCTAGAATGTAAAAATTCCTTGAGTCCTCATACTGGGAGTAATTTGTTTTCTAGACTGAGCTGTGAGTGTGGGCAAGGTTGTTTTAGTTTCCTGGGCTACTCAAGCAAATACCATGAAATGGTTCTGTTTAAACAATGGGAATTTATTTTCTCACAATTTGAGGCCTGGAAAATGTGCAAATCAAGGTATCATCACAGCGATGCTCTCCTCCTGAGCCTGGGGTTCTCTGGGGCTGCTGCCGGTGATCCTTGGCTCCTCTGTCACATGGCAAGGCACATGGTGGTGTCTCCTGGTCTCGTCCTTCTCTTCTGGGTTCCATTTCAGCTTCTTGCTTCCTATGACTTCTCTCTGAATTTCATTCTGTTTATAAAGGGCTCCAATAATAGGATTAAGGCCCATCCTGACTGAGGTGGGCCACACCTTAACTGAAAAAGCCTCATCAAAAGGTCCTACTAACAATGGGTCCACACCCACAGGAATGGATTAGAGTTTAAGAACATGTTTTTCTGGGGTACATACAGCTTCAAACCACCAGAGTTGTGATCTCTGTTCCTTTCTGCTCCTCTTCATTATCAAAAGGAAATGAGGGGCAGGCTGTATAGCCCAGTTGGTAGGGCGCCGGTTTACCACATGGGAGGCCCCGGGTTCGGTCTCCGGGCCTCCTCAAACGGGTGGACCGCCTCAAGAAGGCAAGCCAACGCGGGTGGGGCATGCCGCCGCAGGCAGGGGCAAGCCCCCGTGGGCGGGCAAAAAGGCAAGCCCCCACGGGCAAAGGCAAGCCCCCGCGAGCAAGGGCGAGCCCCCACAAGCAGGCGGGCCAGTGAGCTGACTCGGCAGGTCGCCCCAGCAGGGGGAGACAAGCAGACACAGAGGAATGCAGAGAAAAATGAACACAGCAAGAACAAGCAAAAAGGGGGGGATGTATAATAAATAAAAATAAATCT
>PVKH010034047.1:0-11926 GCA_004027955.1 Chaetophractus vellerosus
TTAAGCTGCAGGGGAAGAGGAGGGAAGAATTAAGAAATAGAAAGAACTGAAGTGCTCATCTCCTAGATGTCCCCACCCCACAAACCTAAAAGGAGAAAAGGAAACAAGCCCTCCAGCGCACCAGGAGAGATTTCTGTGACACTGGTGTGTGTTCCCTGCTCTGTCTAACCCATTCATCCCCACCTGGTGCTGGAACTGATCATGGAGATCACGTTTCTGTTCCTGGGCCCGGATCATATCCATGACCTTCCGGTTTTCAGGGAGGCAGGTGGGGCAGTCAGCATCACTTTCCGAGTAGCTCTCGAAGCAGTGTTGGTGGAAGGAGTGGCCACATAGGAAGTGGACTGATGGCAACTCCAAGGCACTGTTACAGATGCTACACTTGGTCTTCTGGAAAATCTTTGGACTACGGGCAAAAGAGACCAAAAACGAGTGACAAGACAGTGAGGGCAGGGCCAAGACCCGAGTCGAGAGAGAAGGCAGCTGGGATGGATGAGGAAGGTCCCTGGTGAGGGACCACAGGCCATGCCATTCTTACCAACCACACGTCATCAAATGAGCACAACAGCCCTGGACCTGGAGGGCATTTCAGATGCTCACAGCAAGTCCAAGTAACTCGGGGGATATTTCTGTTTCTCTTTCAATTTCCACAATTGCTGATTTGCCTTTCAGGTCCTTTCTCAGATGTGACCCTTTCAGCGAGGCTTTTCTTGGCCACCTTAGCGAAAACTATAACACGCACACACACTCTTCACCCCTTTCCCCTATCTAACATCCTATGTATTTTACTTATTTAACATGTTTACTCTTTCTACTTCTACACTGTAAGCTCCATAAAGGCAGGGCTTTTTTTTTCTTTTTCTTTTTTTTTTCTGTCATTTAGAACACTGCTTGAGCTTAGTAAATATTGTGGAATAAAGAAACTGTTGCTCTCTTAATAAACAGTTTACAATCCTAAGGGCAAGCTAAGACTTATGAGTAGGAATTGGGTCCCATATATTTGATGGTACCAAGGACTTTGCCAGCACAGCTGGAGGGTGTAGCAGGCTGGGGCCAATGATTCATCCCACATGGATTTTTGACAGGCCAAAATTCATCTGGCATGGGTAGAACTAGTAGGTCAGGGCCAAGAAGATGGCTCCTATGGCTGGAAGATTATTTATATACAAGGAGATTGAGCAAATAAGTAAATATATTAAGGATTATGGGAGCCATGTTTTTCACTATAGGAGAAGAGAGTAACAAATACAGAAAGGGTAAAGGTTAAAATAAACCCTGTGGTGTTGGATTATTATTGGAAGTATTGGTATGAACTTATGGTTTTTAACAGATAGAGAAATAGACTTAGATTTTTCTGTGTGTACGTACATATATGTGTATTCATCTATGCACACACATACATATATTTCCTAGCTCTATCTGCTTAGAAGACCTAGAAGCAATGACACCCCAATAACAATGAGCTGACCCAGAGCCCAAATCTCAGTTTCTAGATGCCCTTTTTCACCCAAAATAACCAGAGTTCTTGGATAAATGACTCAAGCTAGGGCTGTGTATGGGAAAAGCCCAGAACATCTTATTGTACGAGAAAGTAAGAAAATATTCCAAGACTGATGGGGATATGTCAGAAGGCTCCCATTGGCAAAATCTGGGAGTATTTGAGCACCAAAATAAAATGATAGCAGGTTATAATAACATTATAACCCACTGAATAAAATCTGTCAGTCTATACTAGTATACAGAGATGAATGAATGAATGAATACAAAATGTTAGCAAGAATATAGAGCAACTAGAACTCTGATACACTGCTGTTGACAGTGTAAAACAGCACATTTTGGAAAACTGTTAAGCAGTTTTCTTATTAAGATAGACATACATTTATCCTATGATCCAGCAATTCCATCCTTAGTTACTTACCCAAGAGAAGCAAAAACATAAAAGACTTGAATAAAATTGTTCATAGCAGCCTTACTTATAAAAACCCAAAACAGCAAACAACCCAAATGTCCATTAACAGAATAGGTTTTTAAAAATTAATGTAGGTCATATACCAGAATACTACTCAGCAATCAAAAAGAATGAACTAATACAGATAACTTTGTGAATAAATCTCAAAAATATTATGTTAAACAAAGGAAACCAGTACAAAAGAACATGGAATTATAATTCTATTTATATGGTATTCAAGAACAAGATAAACTTATTTATGGTGATCCCAGAATGGCGGTTGCCTATAGGAATAGGAATTGACTGAAAGGTACAAGGGAACTTTTTGGGATGATGGAATTGTTCTATCTTGATGGGAAGGATGGTTATTTGGAGATACATATATATATATATATATAAATTCATCAAATAATACACTTTGTGTCACAGTACAAAGAGTTATCTATACTGTTTTTATATTATTTTTGTAACTTTACTGTAAGTTTGAAATTATTTCTAAATAAAAAGATTTTTTTTAAATGTGTACTTGAAAAACAAATATGTCTACCCATCCACCTGCTGCATTTCCTAAAGCAAAATTTTTACTTCAGAATGGCTTCCGGGGGGTGGCCTATGGGTACTCCTGGAATCTCTGTGTAACATTTGTGTAATCAATGTATCCTAAAAATGTATATAGATATATAAAAAATAAATAAAAAATCAATTAAAAAAAATAAAATCATTTTGAAAATGCAAAAAAAAAAAAAAAAAAGAATGGCTTCCAACCACAACTTAGATGTGTACTCAGAAAAGGTAAAATAAAGGCTTATATGTGATATCCCCCAAAGCCCTGAAAATAATCATCTATATAGTAAGTCATTCTTTGGAAATGCTCCATTAAAACTGATCTCCATGTAATACTCTGTCTATGAAAAGTATTTAATAACATCCCATGAAAAAAAAATACGATTATCCCATGGACTCCTCCACATATCCTGATGCCAAGTACCTTGCCTTGAGCTCCTGGATCTCCTGGCGGATGCGGGTGGTCTCCTCTCGGTACCGCCGCACCCGGAGCTCATCCTGTGCAATCTGCTGGCTCTGTTTCTGCAGTTTTTGGACCAGGTAGTCTCTGATGACGGACAGGGTGGCTGTGGAGTTGTGCGCCAGGGTCTGTACCACTGAATTGGGGTCGGGAGGAAATAAGACAATGAACCATGCAGGCCCCTCTTGACAGAGTTGAGGGGCCCCTGCCCCAGGGTCCCTAATGGTCAGGGGCCTGCCACACCCCCATCCTGTCCTCCCAAGTACCTAGAAGGGGTGGCATAAGGTTCTTGTTCTCGATATGCTTGAGCACCGCTGCCACGTACTCCTTGCAGTCCTCCTCCTTGCGGGCAAAGTAGCTGAGCGCCTGCTCCCACAGGGAGGGCTCCTGCTCCCCATGGCGCTCACACACAGCGATCACCTGCCGGTACTGCTCGTGCTGCATGTGGTAGTGCATGATCTGCTGAAAGCTGGGGCCAGGGCCAGGGGCACCTCAGTTGCTGTCCTGGAAAATGACTTAGATCCCTGCCCCTTTCCCCCAAATTCCCCAAACTTACAGCTTCCCCTGCTCATAGAGGTAAAGGACCCCATCCTGGAAATCATGCATCTGGCAGAGGACAAGGGCCTTGTCAAAGACATTGGAGAAGCGGCCACTCTTCAGCAGGGAGATGGCCTCTACATGAAGCTTCTCTTTGACCTAGAGAAGAAGGTGGAGCTGCTGGAAATCAGGGAAAGCTCACAAAGTTTCTTATGACAGGCAAGTCAACTATCTCCTCCCCTCAGTCCAGTCTTCACTGAGGACCATTTAGCCCCCAGGGGAAGGTGTTGCTCATCCTTTGTAAGGAATGCACCAAAAGGCAACCAAAAAAGATGGAAGAATGGAGACAGCAAAAACTGCCTGTTTTCTAGTACCCTCGTTTTGCAGACACCAGCCTTTACCTGTGGATCCTTCTCGTGGGCCCAGTTCTGCAGCCGCAGCTCAAGGAGAGTGTCATAGATACCCTGGGGTGAGTCTGGCTGTACCTCACTCATGTGCTCTAGGAAGGCTTTCAGCTCTCGCGGGTTGTTGGCAAAGATGGGGATGAACTCCTCTGAGTTGGCCTAGGACGGCAAGGGAGGAGAGAGGAGGCTCAGTGAGTAGGCTTGATAATCAGGAAGCCCCTAAGGTGATCCCTGCTGTCTAAAGCTACTCTCCCTGGGTCTTACCCTGCAGCCCGGAGCCTCCCTGTCGCCATGGCCTTCAGGGCTGGGCCGATAGTCAGTGCAGAGTCCCTTCAGCAGCTGGGTCGTCTGCTCTGGTATGTGGTGCATGAGGATCTTGCCATAGCGCTTCATGTTGCTCTCTGCCTGCTCAAAAGGCAGCTTGCCAATGTACCGAAGGGCTTCCTGATAATTCTATGGAGAGGCAAAGGGCGGAGTAGGCTCAGGCTCTTGGCTCACACACCAAGAAGTACTTTCATCATTCCAGGGATGTTCTAGAAAAAGAACAGAATTCTGCCCGAGTCAAGGGTGCCACCCACCTTAATGTCCTCTAGCTGGATCTTCAGGTACCACTCGTGATGCGCATGGTTCTCGGCCAAATAGAGGGCGTGGGAATAGTAGCCAGCTTGCCGGAGGACCTTGATGGCCGTCTCCACATCAAAGTGCACTTCACTCTCACTCTTTGTCTGCCAGGGAGACATGAGACAAAGTCATTTCTGTGGAGGTTGTGGGTGGGGAAGGGAAAGGAAACATGCATCTAAGACATCTTCAGATAATAATGAAGATGGTATTAATGATAACAGTGTCACTTATTGTGATGGTTAGGCTCATGTGTCAACTTGGCCAGGCAATGCTGCCTGGTTACTTGGTCAAGCAAGCACTGGCCTAATTATTACTGTGAGGACATTTTGTGGATCTAATCATCAGTGAGTTAATTGCATCTATGGCTGATTACATCTACAATTAAATGAGGAGACTGCCTTCAGCAATGAGAGATGTCTCATCCAATCAGTTGAAGGCCTTAATAGGAGAAGTGATGATTTCAGCAGTCAGAAGAGAGGATTTCCATCTCTACTTCAGACAGATAGTGTTTCCTGGGGAATTCATCGAAAATCTTCATCAGAGTTCCCAGCTTGCAGCCTGCCCTATGGAATTTGGATTTGTGCAACCCCACAGTCACGTGAGAAGTTTTATAAAATCTCATAATATTTACTCTTATCTCCTGTCGGTTTTGTTTCCCTAGTGAATCCTCACTAATAAACTTATATTGCACTTTCTATGGGCCTGATGCTTTACATACACAACTCATTTAATCTTCAAAACAACTCTTAGAAGTAGAGACTATTATAATTTTCATTTTACAGATGAGAAAAATGAGGCTTACAGACATGACGTAACTTGCCCAAGGTCACAGAACTAGTAAATGGCAAAGCCAGGCAGTCTGGCTCCAGAGTCCATACTTCTAGAACATTATATTCTCTTGGAAAGTTTCTGACTTAAACCCAGAGGTTTTCCTCTGCCCTTACCTATGAGGGACTTTCACAGGGCTCCCCCAGTGCCACTTCCCTGGGCTGAGACACCGTGGGAAGTTCTGGCACCACAAAACTAGAGGGGAGACAGGAAGGGGTTAGCAGGAAAAACTATTCTTCTTTCCAGTTTATAGAGTAGAGGGTCCTGGTCCCCAAATAAGGTCACCTCTTTCCCCTGCTTGCATCCTGCTGAAGACAGGCAAGCCCTGGTGGGGCCACGTCATGCTCAGTGGGGCCCTAGATGAAACCCCACCATCCCCACCCTGCACCTTGATGAACTCCTCCAGCCTCGAGCTGTCCTTCAGCTTGGTGTAGCAGTTAAGCAGCAGGGTGGTGTGGTCAGCATTGGCCAGGGATTGCCGGTGCAGGGTCTGTAGGTAGGCGGTTAGGTTATGGATGCGCTGGGCATCTAGAAACTTGCGGATCACATAGGACGGCTCCAACTTTCCAATGGTTCTAGGGAGACACATGCGTCAAATGTAATCTTGATCAGCATACTTCTCAAACACGCAGAGGAATCAGTTGTGGATCTTAAAATACAAATTCTATCTCAGTAGGTTTGAGGTGAGGCCTGAGAGTCTGCATTTCTAATAAACTCCTAGGTGATTTTCATTCTAGAAGACTGTGGACACACTGACTAGCAAGGCTACAGAGCCCTGGTTCTTAAAACTTAGCCACAAATAGGGATTCAAGACAGCCTGGGAAAGATGCTAGACAGGTTCCTAAAACCCTTTCCAGGGCAGAAAATTCCAAGAATTAGTACCAAGGGAAGGAAGTTTGGAAGCCAGAGATGAATATCTTTCTCCCTTTAAAGAACTGGGTTGTGGTGAATATTAACAAAGGCCAAGCTAAAGTTTTAAATGAGAGGTACTCGTCAACTTGTTTGCGTACTAGTCATATAATATTCGGCCCTCAACGTTTCCTTTCCAATAAGGTATCTTGCCCTCTCACTCTGAGGCATCAGTTTCTGCAGGAAAAAAAGAACGGTTCCTGGTGGAGTTCAACGCCCTGCCTCGAATATAGGTTTCTGCTTCTCTGGCTGCCTGGCCCTGCATTCGGAGGTATATCCCAAAGCACCTCCATACTGACCGGATATATTGCTGGACAGCCCCATCATGGTTGCCCTTGCTGTAAAGATGGTCCCCATACTGCATGAAAATCTGGGCCAGCCCATCACTGTCCAGGTGCTGGCTCTTAGCCAGGTTAATCGCCATCTCAAATAGGTTCTTTTTAAACAGCATCTAGAAGGAAAAGGAATTCAAAAATTGGTAAATGCAGCCCTGAGAAGACACATCACAGAATGTGCCCACAACAGACAAGCCAGCCAGCCCTGGCATTCCAATCTCCCTAGATACTAGACAGGGCGAGACTTCCCAGATGCTCCCAAGGCCAACATCGCCTTCCCTCCCAAGGTTCTTTGCAGACCAGGTTCCCAGACACTACTTCCCTCTAGGCCTTATCCCAGACCCTTTACCTGGCAATCCTACCCTAAGGAAGCTGAGTAAGGCTGTGACCCAAAGGGAAGGAAACAACCTGGCCAAAGAGCCTGTTTCTGTAGCTGCTTCTGAGTGTCTGGTGGCCAGCCCTGGGAACCTGGTGGCCTTGCCTCCAGTTTGGTCTGTGTGTCCTTCTCCTGCAGCGCGTGGACCCGCCCATCCCGCGTCAGCACGTACAGGGAGCCCCACTCAGCCAACACATCCACTACATCCTCAAAGACAGTGCTATAGGCTATGAACTTGTTGCACAGGTCATAGATGTTGAGAATCTGCTTGTCAGAGCTCTGTGTGTCCCTGCTGGTAAACTCTGACCTGTGAGGGAAAGAAAAAGCATCAGATATTTGTACTGTCTCAGCCCTCCTTTATTTCCTTTCCCATGACAAGTTTGGTGCTGTCCATTCCACCTGCAACAAATCACCTCTTTGGCCCCTCTAACAGCTCACCCCATAAATACGGAGCATTGTGGTGGCAATGGTAAGAAGCAAACATATAAACCTGATCTTACCCTTTAGGATCCTATAATTAATGCAGACAACAGATTAGAAAATTAAGTATATTCAAACAACCTTTCATTTAACAAATGATCATTCAGTACCTAGAATGTGTAAGACACTGTGCTTGGCACCAAATGAAAACAAACCAATATCAGAAGGGGAGTATTTCCAACATGCAATGGACCACCATCTCTTTCTCCTTTCAGTCTGCTCTGAAAAAAAGTACTCTGTCCTGCACTTCCCAGCACTTTCAACTTCTCTACTCAATCTCTCTCTTCAGACCAATTTATTCTGACTAAAGAATAAGCAAGGGGGCCGGCTGTAGCCCAGTGGATAGGGCACCAGTACACCACATGGGAGGCCCCGGGTTCAGTTCCTGGGGATCTCTCTGAGTGGGCAGACTGCCTGAGAAGGCAAGCTGCCATGGGCGAGGCAGAGCCGCCGTGGGCAGGGCAAAAAGCCGCCACGGGCAGGGCAAAGCCGCCACGGGCAGGGCGAGCCGCCGGCGAATGGAGCAAAAGCCACCCGCAAATGGAGCAAAGCCGCCGGGGAACGGAAGCAGAGCCGCCCACAAGTGGGGCAAGCCATCCGCGCAGTGAGCTGACTCGGCGCGTCGCCGCAGCGGGGGGAGACAAAGCAGACATAGAAGAACACACAAAAAAATGAACACTCAGCAAGAGCAAGCAGAAAGGGGAGGGATATGTAACAACAACAACAAAAAAGAATAAGCAAAAAACAACACCAGGTACAAATTCCCTGGAGCATTCTAGTATACCTCAATAAATATCTCAGCAAAACCACATGTTTTTGGTAAAAACTGCATCTAAGTGTAAACGCAATCTACATAAAGCCCTAAGAGAAGACTGGGCAGAATCTGGGCACTAGGATTTTAAAATTGGGTTATTTCTGGTGAACAAGTCCATCCCTCTCCCTTTCCCTCCTCCCTGGCATCCTTACTTAGGAGAAACCTTCCGGTCACGGGAGACAATGACAAGGTAACCTCTAAACCAGTAAGCAATTAGCTTATGGCCCTCAAAGGCGAAGCAGGGCCCTCGTTCATCAGGCTGGTACAAGTAGACACACTCATCCCCGGCCACAATGAACTGCAGGTCCTGAGAAGGGTCACTTAGAGCTGAGCAGCGCAGGCCACAACCATGGGTGTCCAACTCCACGCAAGGATAGTCCTTTCCAGAAACTATATAAGACTATAAGAAATAATAAGAGAGTTAACAGGCTCCCTTTGAGGAGGCAGCATCTAAGCCTTCATAATTGTATTCCCACTTCCATACTGTTTCTCTTTTTTGCTTCTCACCACTCTAAGATACTCCTAGGCTGCTCACCTTCTCCATTAGCCATCATCCATTCATTAAACATATTCTGGGATCACATTTTCTTCCTCTGTATACACTATCATTGCCTAGTACAGGAATTCTGCATCTAACAGAAATGCAATAATCTTTTACTGTTTTATCCACAGTATGTGCCTTCAAGAATAGATTGTTTTATAAATTAGGAAAAAATTTGTTCCTATATTAACAAAGTATATAGGAAAAATATTCTGTTCTTTCTACTCCAAGCTCAGAGTTCTTTTCCTAACTAATTCTTCCTAGTTTTTTAAGTAAAGAAGATGAAGATATTAAGCAGGGAAAATGATTCAAAGCTATATGATGAAAATTTTAAAAATCCTATCTCTCCTGTCAGTCCCTTGCCTTAGGCCCCTGAGCAATGTGGAAATCCTTTCCTGCCTGCCCCTAACACTGGAGGCCCCAATCATACCTGAACATTCTCTGTTGTCACAACAAACAAGTGAGTGGTCTTTCCTGCTTGGCGAAAGGCCAGTCCAGTAACAGGATAGTTGCCCTTGTGCAAAATCTGGGTTTTGCTATGCCGGTCCCGGGTAATGTCCCCTTTGTTCAGTGTAACACTGCCATCTGTGAAACCTGTAGGAGAACAGAGAACAGAGAACAGCACTTCAGTGATACTTAAAAGATCAGGAAGCAGAGAGGAAAAGAAGACTATTTGAGGCACTCATTAGAAGTGCCAAATTTTCTTCTGATACCCAATTTCTCCTGTGGTTAACATAAAGACCACTATTCAATGACTCCTTTTCAAAGAACAAAATTATATGCCTTCCCATTCCAAATTTCAATACCTCAGAGGCCTCAGTCCTGCAATAAGTTGTCTCATGAAATCAATGAAGTATAGCTGCAGGAGCAATGCTGAAGAAAATTAAAAAGAGTCAGGAAGTGTTAGCTTCACCTTCTTTCTGCTTACCTATAGCCATAAAGTTGAGATTTTCATGGACAGTCAAACAAGACACTACAGTTGGTTCTGTTCCTGGGATGGCAGGGAAAATTCGAGTGCAGAGTGGATTGCCACCATCTCTCTTCTCCAGGTTCCAGATCTTCACCTGTGAACAGACCCCAAAAGTATGAATGCTAGTCACCGTCCAACAAACAATCAGGCTTCTGGGTCTTTCTCTCTAGGACTCACCAGGGGGTTGATGCCCTCTTCATCCTCACCAACAGAGGCCAGAATATTGTGCTGCTTCAGCTGGTAAAGGTGTGTCACCCGTAGTTTATAGGCCTGGAAGCCAGTAAGCTGTAGCGAGCGTGGTAAGAACCAGATCTGACCTTCCATATGTGAGAGGTAGTCAAGGAACCTCCTTTCCAAGGAGAGATACTTCTATTTAGACCAGAACCCAGATAACAGCTAACATTCTTTAAGATTTTCAAGAATTTTTCTACATATCATCTTGTGGGTCTCCCCACCTTAAAAAAGATGAAAAGCAAGGCCAGGATTTAGTGGCAGCAATATGAGGAAAAAAGTAGCAAACTCCTGGTCTCATTTACCTCCTCGTCCACAATTTTGGACAGTGGAGATAATAATGACCCCTTACATCTTCATCCTTCAAAGCCCACCTTGCATCTTTTTTTTTTATTGATACTTTAAGTAATTCTGTCAAACAGACATTTTACACCCTTTCTGCAGATAAAAAAATGAAACCCTGAGAAGTTAAATATCTTGCTCAGGATTGCTCAGTTGGCAACAAGTTAAGAGGACGGACTTCCTTCTTCCCTCAGACCACAGAAGGAGTACTGGGCGCCCGTCCAAACGCAAGTGGCACGGAAAACGAAGCCCTCTGACGGACAGATTCCATTCCAGCTGGATCTCTTCAGGGATCCAGGGAGGGAAGAGGCAGCTTCAGAGGAAGGATATCTCCAAAGACCAGGCTCCCTCGGCCTGAGTCACAAACAGTGATGCCAGGAGGGAGGCAAAGGAACTTGGAAGCAGTCGGTCCAGAGGCAGGCGCGGTGCCGGGAGCAGCCCCATCATTGCCAAGGGGCTCCTTTACCAGCTCCTTGTCGAAGAAAACGAAGCGCCGCCACTGCAGGTAGG
This sequence comes from Chaetophractus vellerosus, assembly GCA_004027955.1. Classification (NCBI taxonomy): domain Eukaryota; kingdom Metazoa; phylum Chordata; class Mammalia; order Cingulata; family Chlamyphoridae; genus Chaetophractus; species Chaetophractus vellerosus. Next base: position 10,871 of record PVKH010034047.1, read on the forward strand.
CCGCCATCTTGGCCGAGGGCCGCGCCCCCTGAGGGATGTCACGTGAGACGAGCCAGAGGATCACGTGGCCCGGAGGGCCCGCCTATCCCGGCGGCTTCCGGGAGCTCGGGCGGAGGCGGCGGTGGGAGGCGCTGGGCGTGTGGGCCGGGCCTTGTGGGTTCAGGTCTCCGCCCGCCGCTCTCCCCGCAGTTTTCGAGCTTGGCGGGCCTCGCTGTAGCTCCACTGCCTGAAATGTTTCTCAAGAGCTGGACCCGGCCGATGGGTCGGGATACACGCTCGCGCTCGCGGTCCCGGGGTCGTGGGGGACGAAGGCAGCGGAGCCGGAGTAGAAGTCGGAGCGGGAGCCATGGGCGGCGAAGCCGGCGGCGCCGAGACGACGAGGGGCGGCGCAGGCGGAGGCGGCGGAGCCGGGAGCGCAGGTCGGATTCAGAAGACGAGCGATGGCAGAGACGCGGGCGAAGCCGGAGCCCGCCGCCTCGGTGGCGCTCGCCGGCCGGGTCCTCCCAGTCTGACTCGGGGGACGAGCGGCGGAGGGGCAGGCGGGCCCGCCGGCGGACACACTCCTGGTCCCCAGGCTCGTCGGCGTCCAGCTCAGCGTCCCTGGACCGCTCCCAGAGCCCTCGGGAGGCGGCGGCAGTGGCGGCGGCCCTGAGCCAACAGCAGAGCTTGCAGGAGCGGCTGCGGCTGCGGGAGGAGCGGAAGCAGCAGGAGGAGCTGATGAAGGCCTTCGAGACACCTGAGGAGAAGCGGGCCCGGCGGCTGGCCAAGAAAGAGGCCAAGGAGAGGAAGAAGCGAGAGAAGATGGGCTGGGGAGAGGAGTATATGGGCTACACCAACACCGACAACCCCTTCGGCGACAACAACCTCCTGGGCACCTTCATCTGGAACAAGGCTCTGGAGAAGAAGGGCATCGGCCACCTGGAAGAGAAGGAGCTAAAGGAGCGCAATAAGCGGATCCAGGAGGACAACCGGCTGGAACTGCAGAAGGTGAAGCAGCTGCGGCTGGAGCGGGAGCGGGAGAAGGCCATGCGGGAGCAGGAGCTGGAGATGCTGCAG
>PVKH010034048.1:0-11783 GCA_004027955.1 Chaetophractus vellerosus
AACAGGTTCTTGGGCAGCGTCCTCTCGATCTTCGGATCAACTGGAGACTGGCTGCTCACATGGCATCCACTACTGGAAACTGGCCGTTGGCATGGCATCCACTTGTTATCGGGCCCTTATTTCATCGGCGGACGGTGTGTCATGTTCTCATCAGGTTTCTGCTCGTCCGGATTCGTGCCCCACATTCGGCGCCACTTGTCCCGCGCTGCCTGCAGCCCGGTAAAGGGGGATACCTAGAATAAAACGCAGACACACGGAGACACGAGAAATGGAGACAAGACAAGAGTCTGATCAAGTCTTGTTTATTGAGGAAATGTGAGGTGCTTGTATAGGGTTCAGGAAGACGTGTTTTAATCGGATAGGCTAGTTTGAATAATGCTGCTGGCGGGAATCTGCTAGAGGTATATGGCAGTTGCTCATTGGCTGTTGACAATGCCGACGGCGGGAAGCTTGGTGTTCAGTAGCGCATGCGTGAGGATCTCTCCCGCCAAGAGGGATAGAGCAGACAAAGGAGGAGGGGAGTGGTGTGGGGGGGTTGTCCTGTCTGCCATTGTTATCCCGGGGCCAGTTCATGTCCGACCGTGTGTGGCTCCCCACAAGTAATAACATTGAATTTTAATGGATTAAACACTCCCATCAAGAGACACAGATTGGCAAAATGGATAATGAAATATGATCCATCTTTATGCTGTCTACAAGAAACTCACCTTAAAACCAGGGATGCAAAGAGGCTGAAAGTGAATGGTTGGATAACAATTTTACATACAAACAACAACCAAAAAAGGGCCAGAGTAGCTATACTAATATTGGACAAAATAGACTTTAAATGCAAAACTATTGTAAGAGATAAAGAAGGCCAGTATATATTAATGAAAGAAAGGGTAATCTGTCAAAAAGAAAGAACAATCATAAACATTTATGCACCTAACCATGGTGCCTCAAAATACACAAGGCAACCAATGAAAAAACTAAGTGGAGAAACAGATGTCTCATAGGGGATGTTAATACACCATTATCACCATTAGAGAGAATATCTCAACAGAGAATCAATTAAAAAAAGACAAAGACATTCAATAATACATTAGAGGATCTGGACCTAATAGACATATAAGAACATTACACCCAAAATACATCAGGACATACATTCTTCTTGAATGAAACATGGATCATTCTCCAGGATAGACCACATGCTAGGCCACAGAACAACTCTCAATGAATTCAGAAAGATGGAAATTATACAAGGCAATTTCTCTCACCACAATGCAATGAAGCTGGAAATCTGTAAGAGGCAGAGAAGTGGATTATGCACAAAGATGGAAGTTAAAGAAGACACTCTTAGACAAACAGTGGGAAAGGAGGAAATAGCAAAAGAAATCAGTAACTACTTTGAAATGAAGGGAAATGATACACAATGTATCAAAACCTATGGGATGCCACAAAAGCTGTATTGAGAGGGAAATTCATAGCCATAAATGCCTATATTAAAAAAGAAGAAAGGGCTAAAATCAAAGATCTAACTGCACACCTGGAGGAATTAGAAAAAGAACAACAAACTAACCCCAAACAAGTAGAAAGAAGGAAATAACAAAGATTAGAGCAGAGCTAAGTGAGGTTGAAAATAAGAAAACACTACAAAAAATAAGCAAAACCAAAAGCTGTTTCTTTGAGAAGATTAATAAAATTGACAAACCTTTAGCTATACTAACAAAGGAAAAAAATAGAGAAGATGCAAATACACAAAATAAAAAATAAGGAAGGGGATATCACCACTGACCCCAAGAAATAAAGAGTATCATAAGAGGACACTTTGAAATGTGGTATGCCAACAAGATGGATAATTTAGAGAAATGGACAAATTCCTAGAAACACACAAGCAGTCTACATTGATGAAAGAAGAAATTGACAAACTCAACAGCCAATCACAAGTAACAAGATTGAATTAGTCATCAAAAACCTCCCAACTAAGAATTGAGGACCAGATGGCTTCACAGGTGAATTCTACCAAACATTCTGGAAAGAACTAACACCTATCCTGCTAACACTCTTCAAAAAGTAGAAGTGGAGGGAACATTGCCTAGCTCATTCTATGATGCCAACATCACTCTAATACCAAAGCCAAACAAAGATGCCACAAGACAAGAAAACTATAGACCAATCTCTCTAATGAATCTAGGTGCTAAAATCCTCAACAAAATACTTGCTAATCATATTCAACAACACATCAAATGAATTATACACCAGGACCAAGTGGGTTTCATCCCTGGTATGCAAGGATGGATCAACATAAGAAAATCAATGTAATACACCACTGAAATAGATGGAAAGAAAAAATCACATGATCACCTTTATAGATGCAGAAAAAATCATCTGACAAACTGTAGCACCCTTTCCTAATAAAAACATGGCAAAAGATAGGAATAGAAGGAAACTTCTTCAACATGATAAATGGTGTATATGAAAAACCCACAGTTAACATCATATTCACTGGTGAAATCCTAAAAGTGTTCCCTCTAAGATTGGGAACAAGACAAGAATGCCCGCTTTCATTGCTCTTATTTAAAATTGTGTTAGAAGTACTTGCTCAAGCACGTAGGCAAGAAAAAGTTATAAAAGACATCCAAATTGGAAAGGAAGAAGTAAAAATTTTACTATGTGCAGATGACATGATCCTATACATAGAAAGCCCTGAGAAATCTACAACAAAGTTTCTAGAGCTTATGAGTTCAGTAAAGTGGCACATTATAAGATCAATGTGCAAAAATCAGTAGCATTTCTGTACACCAATAATGAGCAATCTAAGGAGGAAATCAAGGAAAAAATCCCATTTACAATAGCAGCTAAAAGAATCAAATACCTAGGAATAAATTGAACTAAAGATGTAAATGACTTATGCAGAGAAAACTACACAACACTGTTAAAGAAAATCAAAGAAGACTTAAATAAATGGAAGAATATTGCCTGTTCATGGATAGGCAGACTAAGCATCATTAAGTTATGTATCCTACCCAAACTGATGCAATCCCAATAAAAACTACCATAGCGTTTTTCACTGAGTTGAAAAAGCTAACTAAGAATTTTACTTGGAAGGGCAAGAGGCCCAGAATAGCCAAAGGTATATTGAAAAAGAAAAATGAAATCGGAGGTATCACACTACCTGACTTAAAAACATACTACAAGGCTACAGTGGTCAAAACTGCATGGTATTGTAATCATGATATTGGCACAAGGATAGACATACTGGCCAATGGAACTGAATGGAGAATTCAGATATAAATCCCCACATGTATAGTCACCTGATATTCAACAAGGCCATCAATCACACTCACCTGGGAGAGGATGGCCTCTTCAACAAATAGTGCTTTGGAAAACTGGCTATCCATAGCCAAAAGAATGTGAGAGGAATACCACTTCACAACTTATACAAAATTAACTAAAGATGAATCAAAGATATAAATATGAGAGCCAAGACCATAAAGCCCCTAGAAGATAATGTAGGGAAGCATCTACAGGAGCTTGTATCAGGAAATGGTTTCATGAACTTTACACCCAAAACACAAGCAATGAATGAAAAAATAAATAAATGGGACCTCCTCAAAATTAAAAACTTTTGCACCTTAAAGGAGTTTGTCAATAAGGTGAAAAAGAAGCTTACTCAATGGGAATAAATATTTGGTAACCATATATCTGATAGGGGTCTAATATCCAGCATATAAAAAAATTGTACACCTTGAAAATAAAAAGACAAACAACCCATTTAAAAAATGGGCAATGGGAAGCAGATGTGGCTCAGGCAACTGGGCTCCTGCCTGCCAAAATGGGAGGTTGCTGGTTCAGATCCTGGTACCTCCTAAAGAAGACAGTGAGCTGGCCTGACAAGCAGAGGACCACAAGTGTTGGAGAGGATGTGGAGGAATAGGAACCCTTATCCTCTGCTGGTGGGAATGAGGAATGGTGCAACCATCGTGGAGGACAGGGTGGCAGTTCCTCAAGACGCTAACTATAGAACTGCCATATGATCCAGAAATCCCACTGCTGGGTATATACCCAGAAGAATTTAAGGCACAGACACAAACATATTTATGCACACCAATGTTCATAGTGGCTTTATTCACTATTGCCAAAAGTTGGAAACAACCCAAATGTCCATCAACAGATGAGTGGATAAACAAATTGTGGTACAAACATACAATGGAATATTACTCAGCTCTAAGAAAGAATGCAATATTTACACATGGGATAGCATGGATGAATCTTGAAGACCTTATGTTGAGTGAAGCAAGCCAGGCACTGAAGGACAAATATTACATGACCTCACTGATATAAATTAAGCAACTCGAGCAGGCTCACAGAGCTAGAGTCTGGAAGATAGGTTTACAGGAGACAGAAAGGGAAAGGTTTGTGAGCCAAGCCCACATGGGGGCAAAATCTACGATAAGGTGGAAGGGTGTAGTAGTGCTGTGGATCGGCATGACGGTGGTGTGGTGATGCTACTGGGTTAGGCAGTGCTAGTCTGTGAGGTGGGGTAGGGTGGGGAGGGTGTTTTGGACTGTCCGTGGAACTGGGGGGTGGGTTGGGGGAGGGAGCAGGTGAACTCTGGGGATTTGCTGGCACGTGGTTGAAACTTCAATGTTGGGAATTTTCTTTTGGCAAATATGGCAGGGGAGGGTTACTGGTTTAGGGTGCTGGATGTGGGGGGCATGTGGGACAGGGTGCACTTGAGGCAGGCTTCTAGGAAGTGTGTTAGTGGTAATCTTGTCATAGTGTGTATATCAGTGGGTGGAGACCCACATAATGAGCAGGAAGATGTTGGACTCCCAACCTGGGGAGTCCTGCTATGATCTCAAATAGAGGGGTGGGAGTCTCTTGAGAGCATAGGCAATGTCTAATAGGGGAGGACAGGCCAGTATGTCAAGCCCTCAATGTTGTTGCAAGTAACTATGGATCCTGTTCTTTAAGGAGTGAAGCTTGGTGGCTGCCATGGATCCCAAGGGGAGGGGGAGGGAGGAATTGAATAGATGGAACATGGGGCACTTTGGGAGTGATGGAAGTATTCTACATGATCTTGCAATGATGGATACAGGCCATGTTAAATTTTATCAAACCTTAGAAAAGTGCATGGTCCAAAATGTAAACCAAAATGTAAATCATTGACCATGGTTATTAGCAATGTTTCAATATTTTTATATCAACTGTTACAAATATACCATTCACATGTAAAATGTTATTAATAGGTAAAAGGGGGAAAGGGGGAGGGTGTTGGGTATATGGTAGTCCCCTATATTATGTATATCACTTTTCTGTAACCTAAAGCTTCTTTGAAGACAAAATGAAAAAAATTAAGATACTGGGGGAATAATTGGAAGAAAATGTCCCTCTACCAACATGACAACAGTTCTTGCAGTGATGAAAGACATAATATCAAAAATATTTTAAATTTATACTTCTTAATTATTTATTATTCCAAAATTTTAAAATTTTGCATTTTACTTTCTATTTTTAAAACTATTGTTATTATTTCATTTTCTTATTGCTTGTATTTGGTTATTTTGTTGCTTCATTTTTGAAGAAGTTTTGGATCACAGAAGGGTTACAATGGTGGCAGCAGAGGATCATTGGTGTGGGGTATCAGTGATGGCGGATGCATGGGAGGAGGTTCACCGGGGACATATCTATAAGGCATGTAAATGTGTTCAAGTGTCCATGGGACATTATCATGGTGGGTGGAGATTCAAACAATAATCAAAAGAATATCGAATTCCTATCCTGGGGAGCTCTGCCACATCTTCTAATGGGACAGCAAGAATCCCCTGAGTACAAGGGCAGTAACTAGTGAAATAGGATGGATCATTGATAGGCTCTTGATATTGATGACTGTACTTATGAACCTTTACTTATGAAACTGAAACTTAGCCTAGTATTATAGGGTGCATAAGAGTTACCTCCTGTGAGCCTCCTTGTTGCTCAAATGTGGTTTCTCTCTAAGCCAAATGCACATATAAATGCATTAACTTGCCCCCAGCATGGGACATGACTCCCGGATAAGCCTCCTGGTACTGAGGGATGACTATCAAGCACCAACTAGCAATGCAACTGGAAAAAGATCTTGACCAAAAGGGGGAAAGGGTAAAGACAAATGAGTTTAAATGGCTAAGAGAATTCAAAGTGAGTTGGGTGGTCACTCCAGAGGTTATGCTAGCTGGGCCCTGAATCTCAACAGAGTTGCACCACCTACTCTCTAGTTTATTGGACTTACCCAGGACAACTAACAGGGAGATAATGATGGATGGCAGCAATCTTGGGGAATAGAGAGGTTCTGTAACTGCAAGCAAGAGAGTCCTATCCATCAGCTGTATGGGATCGAAGCCCCCTCTCGATTACAGGTGGAGTGGACATCACCATCACAGAATCCTCAGGATTGGGGAATGAATGATGGACTGAAGAAGACCTGCTGGTATTCTACTATAGACTTACTGTGATTCTAGCAATGGAAGAACTTTTATCACTGATGTGGAGGCAGTGGCCACTGGAGGTTCTGAGGGGAGGGAGAGGGAAAAACAGGTTTAATATGGTGGCATTTTCAGGACTTGGGTATTGTCCTGAATGACACTCTGGTGACAGATACATGCCATTATATATCTTGTCACGACTTACAAAATTGTGCAGGAGAGAATGTAAACTAAAATATAAACTATAATTCACACTTAGTGGCAATATTCCAAAATGTGTTCATCAATTGTAACAAATGTACCACACTAGTGAACAATGTTGTTAATGTGAGAAAATGTGGGAGGGGTAGGGAAAAGGGCATATGGGAATCCCCTATATTTTTAATGTAACATTTATGTAATCCAAGTATCCTTTTAAAAATTAAAAAGTATATTTGAAAAATAAACCTTATTAGATTCACTATATGTATTTTTAAAAGCCAACAGATTTCTGGTACTTTGCCATCAGCATCTCTGACTGACTAATACATGGACATATGGTAATAGTCTAATGATATTAGCTCACAATCTAACAAATATTCCACAACAGTGTGGTATATTGGTAGAGGGGTGTTGCATGGGAATTCTACACATGTGCACGATTGTTTCATAAGTTCACAACTTCTGTAATAAAAATAAATTAAAAATTTTTTTTAAATGAAGGAGAAATTAAACATTTACAGATAAACAAAAGCTAAAAGTTCATTGCTAGGAGAACTGCTCTACAAGATTGCTAAAAGGAGTCCTTCAGGCTGAAATAAAAGAATACTAGCCAATAACTTGAAGCCATAACAAGAAATAAGGATCATAGGTAAAGGTAACTACATAGACAGACAAACATAAAATCCTGTATTGTTGTACTGTTGGTTTGTGTAGCAGTTTGATATTGTTTATGAATTCAAAATATAGATATTGGATTATGTTTGTGAACTGGTCTGTTCCTCTGGGCATATTAGATTGGATTGGATTCAGAGGTTTCACTTTTATTTGATTAAATAATGATTAAGGCTTAGATTGGGTCACATAAGTAGGATGTTGAGTCCCCGCCCCCTTGTTGGGCTGGGACTCACAGAGAAAATGATATGGCAGAGAAGAAAGTTAGAGTTTTTGATCCTGGAGCCTGGGAAGTAAGCACACAGAGAAGCAGATACATGAGGAAAGAGAGAAGGCTCCATTAGACATGGCAGAGGTTCCAGGAATAGAGATAAGCTGTTTGCCTGACAGTTTACAGCTGGTTTTGTAGAGACAGGAGAGCAGCTGAGTCCAGAGAGAAATGAGCCCCAGGAGAGAGACAAGACTTATCCCAGCCTACAGCTGATATTGGAAGAAGCTGGGACCACAGGGTCTTAAGAGGAAGAGGAAGCCTGAACCCTTGCAGATGTCAGCAGCCATCTTGCTCCAACACATGGCAACAGACTTTGGTGAGGGAAGTAACTTATGCCTTATGGCCTGGTAACTGTAAGCTTCTACCACCCAAAAATACCCTTTATAAAACCTGACAGATTTCTGGTACTTTGCATCGGCATCCCTTTGGCTGACTAATACAGTTTATAACTGTTTTTCCTCTTTGTATGACTTAAGCAAATGTGTAAAATAACATTTAAAATCTATGTCAGTGGGCATACAATATATAAAGGTATAATCTGAGACAATAACAATATAAAGGGGGAGGAACAGAGATATATAGGGGTGGAAAATTTGTAAACTTCTGAAACTGGGTTGGTACTGGTTACCCTAGGTTGTTGTTAGTTTTAGGTGTTAAGTGTAATTACAAAGGTATTCTCTGAGAAAATAACTAAACAATACAGGAAAGAAGGGAATCAGAGAGCAGGATGTGACTCAAGCAGTTGAGCACAGGCCTCCCACATGGGAGGTCCTAGGTTCGGTTCCTGGTGCCTCCTGAGAAAACAAAAAACAAAAAATAAGCAAAAATGAAAAAAAAAAAAACAACTCAGGGAAGCTGATGTGGTTCAGTGGTTGAGTGACAGCTTCCCACATATGAGGTCCCAGGCTCAAACCCTTGCCCCTGGTTAAAAAAAAAAAAAAAAAAAAGGTATACTACATAAAGGCAACTAAGTCCAAAAAAGGCAGTAATGGAGTAATTGAGGAATAAAAAACATAAAAATATACAGAAAACAAATAGCAGAAGTAGATTCTTTCTTCACAGTTATAACTTTAAATGTCAGTAGATTGAACCCCCCTATTAAAAGACAGGAATTGGCAGATTGGATAAAAAGCATGATCCACCTATATTATGCTGTCTACAAGAGACCAACATTATGTCTAAAGACCCAACAAGGTTGAAAGTAAAAGTGTGGAAAAATATATTCCAAGGAAGTAAAAAGAGCCATAGTGGCTATATTATTATCAGACAAAATAGACTTTAAGTCAAAAAGATTCCTGGAGACACAGAAGCGTGTTATATATTGATAAAAGCTTCAATCCAGCAAGAAGATAAAATGATTATAAATATATATACACCACACCACAGAGCCCCAATTATATGAAACAAAAATTGACAGAATTGAAGGGCAAGGGAGCAGATGTAGCTCAAGTTGTTGAGTGCCTACTTCCCACATATAAGGTCCTGGGTTCGATCCATGATACCTCCTAAAAACAAACAAACAAAAAAACAACTCTCACTCGGGAGCAGATGTTGCTCAATGGTTGAGTGCTTGCTTCCCATATACGAGGTCTTGAGTTCAATCTCTGGTATCTCCTAAAAAAAAAAAGATTTGAAGGGAGAAATAGATAGTTTTCAGATCATAGTTGGAAACTTCAATACACTCTTTCAATAATTGATAGAACATATAAACAAAAGATCAAGGAGGAAATAGAGGATTTGAAGAATGCTATTAATGAATTAGATCGAATGGGCATTTATGATACATACCACCCAACAACAACAGAATACACATTCTTCTCAAGTGTACATTGGGAACATTTCCCAGGACAGACCACATGTTAGACCACAAATCAATATATTCAAAAATATTGAAAGTATACAAAGTATCTTTCCAGACCCAGTGGAATAGAGGTAGAAATCAATAACATAAGGAAAACTGGAAAATTTACAAATATATGGAAACATACAATTAAATAGTCAAGAAGTCAAAGAAAAAACCACAAGGTAAAATAGGAAATATATTGAAATGAAAGAAAATGAAAACACAACATACCAAAAATTATAGGAAGCAGGGAAGGCAGAGCTCAGGGGAATTTACAGCCCTAAGTGCCCATTGTAAGGATCACAAATAAATAGCCAAAGTTAATACCTAATGAAACCAGAGCAAAAAGAGCAAACTAAGCCCAAAGATAGTAGGAGGAAGGAAATAGTTAAGATTAGAGCACAGTTAAATGAAATATAGAATAGCAAAAAAATAGAATCAACCAAACTTGGTTTTTTTGTTGTTGTTGTTGTTGTTGTTGTTGTTGTTTTGAGGTACTGGGGCTGGGGATTGAACCTAGGACCTCATATGTGGGAAGTTGGCACTCAACCACTGAGCCATATTGGCTCCCTTGAGTTGGTTTCTTCATTTGTTTGTTTATTGTTTTTTTTTTTTTAAATTTTTAGGAGGCACTGGAACCAAACCCAAGATCTTCCCTTGTGGGAAGCAGGTGCTCAACTGCTTGAGCCACATCTGCTCCCCAAAGTTGAGTTTTGAAAAGATCAATAAAATGGAAAAAACCTTTCACCAGACTGAAAAAGAAAAAAAGGGAGAAGAGAAAATAACTAAGATCATAAATGAAAAGAGGGACAATACTACCAACACCACTGAAGTTAAAAAGACTATTGGAGGATACTATGAACAATGGAATGCTAACAAATTAGATAACCTAAAATAAGTGGACAAATTTCTAAAAATACACAAACTACCTGCCCTGACTCAAGAAGAAATAGAATATCTCAATGAAACAATAACTGGAAGAGAGTTTGAATCAGTAATTTTAAAAATCTCCCATCAAATAAATGCCCAGGACAAGCTGGCTTCCCAGGGGAATTTTACCAAACATTCCAAGAAGAGTTAAGACCAAACCTGTTCAAAGTGTTCCATAAAATTGAAGAGGACAGAACACTCCCTAATTAATCCTATGAGACCAACACATACTCATACCAAAGCCAGATAAAGATACCACAAAAAATAAAATTAAAGACCAATATGTCTTATGAATATAGATGCAAAAATCTGTACAAAATATTAGCAAACCAAAACTAATGGCACATTAAGAGAATTATATATACCATGATCAATTGGGATATAGACCAGGCATGCAAGTGTGATTCAACAACAACAAAAAAAAGCTCCTCTCCCCTATAACCAACTTTTTAAAATAAACTTTTTAAAAAGATACTTAGATTACATAAATGTTACACAAAAATTATAGGGATTCCCATATGCCCCACCTCCCACAACCTCCCACATAAACATCTTTCATTAGTGTGGCACATCATCTGCAATGAATATACACATCCCGGGGCTTTACCATTAAGCATGGACCTTAGTTCACACTATAGACCACACTCTCTCCCCCACAATTCTGCATGCTATATGATGATATAAGATGGCCTATATCTGTCATTGCAATGTCACTCAGGATAATTCCCAAGTCCTGAAAAAGCCCCTGTATTACAACTGCTTTTCCCTCTCCCTGCCCCCAGAGCATCCACTGGCTCCACATAAATGTTGTAATTTCTTCCATTGCTTGAATCACAATATGTCTATAACAGAATACCAGTAAGTCCACTCTAGTCCATTGCTCTTCCCCCAATCCTGAGGAGTCTGGGATGGTGATGTCCACCCCACCTTTAACTGAGAGGGGGCTTACATCCCACAGATAAGATGGATGGGACTATCCTGCCCAAAGCTCAGACTCTCTCCATTCCATGGGATGGCCGTTGTCCATCATCATTTCCTTGCCAGGTGTCCTGGGTGAGTCCATTGAGCTATAGAGTAGGAGTTGCAGCTCCACTGAGATTCCAGGCCCAGCTGTCCTATGGACAGTCCAAAGACTCAAGTCTCTGGATGTATACCTACAAACTTCAGCACCACATATAGGTTTGAATAGAAGGGACAGATGAACCATGTGCAGGGAAGACTATTTGAGTCCTACTCTGTCACTCTCAGGAGCACAGATTCCAAAGTAGGGCCCACTGATAAGGCACCAAACTCCAGAACCATCTGTCCCGACACAGGACCTGGGTGTCTATAACCCTCAGGAGCCACTCTAATTGGGGTGATATCCACATTGGAAGCCTATGAGGTCCTACTGAGATGTGCATAGCGTTACTTCTGGGAT
>PVKH010034049.1:0-11922 GCA_004027955.1 Chaetophractus vellerosus
GTCAACAAAATTGCCAAGTAGAAGAAAGATTCAAGAGGGTCTTCCAGGAAGATGAATTAGTCAAAACCCAAAGAGGAAGAGTATACTATTCAGACCCCAATGCCTCATCTCACAGGAAATGAAACCACTAGATGGCCTTACTAATTTTAATAAAACACCCATAAGTAATGCATAATTCTTTTAAAAGGTAACAGACCAGGTCAATATATCATACTGAAGGGACATTGGGTTTTTTAACTCTGGCAAAGTAAGACTTTAAAAGTACATCATTTCCTGAAAGACACCAGACTCCAGAAAACTAAAACCTAAGAAAAGGTGTGACCTTAAAAATCTTATTGCGGTAACACCGGAAGTTAACTCAGTCTGATGGTGAGTCCTGTGCCCAGACCAGAAATGGATCAGCCAGTAATCCAGAACCTGCAGCTTTGGCTGATCTAAGCATGCATACTTTCTCTTTTGGGTCTAGTAATATTACTCTACCTCTGGGAAGAAATAAAAATATATTACTGAAACCCTAGAAAGATATTAAAATAAGTATACTAATATCCCCTAGGAAGGTATAAAACAAGCACATAAATTATCAAAGAAATGAATAAGTCCATTGTTCTGAGGCTTTAGAATAGGTTCAAGTGTAAGTGTAATAATAAACATTGTAACACTATATTGTGAATGTTTTATGATACTTCAAGTGTTCAAAAGAATCAGCCATAATAAATTTATAATTGCATTTTAAATTATTTAAAAGAATATAATAAAATTGTAATCGGCTTAAATTTTCAGGATAAATTTTTAAAAGATATTTATTAGGTATTTGAGTTCAATAATTTGAGCATTAAACAAAGTTCGGGTTTCTAGTTCTTGACAAGAAAGCTAAGAAACTTGGGCTGTAAAGTCCATTCCCCAAAATCAACCTGGAGGAAATGAGAGACAGTGATTGAAAACCTTGGTTGCACAATAGCATCACCTGGGGAGCTTTAAAAACAATTGCTACTTAGGGGCCCTCCTTGGAGCATTTGTACCAGAATCCCAAGAAGCAGAATCTGGGCACTGGTATTTTAAATTATGCCTCAGGTCCTTCCACTATGGAGACAGGATTCAGAAACTGATAGAGGAAGATCAAATCCAGGGTCTGAGGAACTAATGTCAAAACTGAAAAGGCCATGAGGTGGCAAAAGATAGTAGTGAGCTTATATCCAAGCTAGTGGCAATCTGGGGTGGGGAGATAGAGGGGTCGTAGGTACAACTAAGGAGGGCAGATTCTGCTAAACATTGTTTTTTTCTGGTCCCATCATTTCTGTAGCAGAGAAATTAGCAACCACAGCCCAGGATGGCCAGTGTGCACATGGAGGGAAGGGAAGGTTTGGGGAGCATGTAGAGAGAACATCAGGGCCGCTTCAAGACCCTGCTGGATTGAGACTCTGAGACTCTGAGGAGTCTCATCTGTATAAGGACTAGCTGCCTAAGGCATTTACTTCCACATTCTCTTCCTGTCCAAACCCTCAATGACAATGGACTGCAACCTTGAAAGTTTATCTCCCCTTGGACCTGAATTTAAGGGAGATTCCCCGAAGGGAGGAATTGCCTGGTGAAAAGGCTGGGGCTGGGGCTTGGTCTGCAGAGACTGTGATGCCTGGCGCTCTTTTTCTGGAGACCTTTCCCAACCTTCTCCATAAACAGTCCTAAAGATCAGAACTATGCAGATTATTTTCTTTGACCACAAGGGAATTATATTAGATCTAAATAACAAAAGAATATTTGTTAGAAGACCATTCTCCATGGGTCTCTTGCATTTCTGCATGTCTTCTGAGTAGAGGCATTATAAGCTTTTGTAGCAGACTATGTTTTCAAGGATGTTTATATAGTAAACAGCCTTGGAAAAAGAGAAGGTGTCTCCCTACAGGGCAGATTTATTTGTTGTTCAGTAACTTGAAGGTAACGTTTTCCTCTGGGGCAAATGTTAGGCATGTTGACTTACAGTCCCCTTATAAATGATTGGAGTTTTCTAAGCTCAGAGTTCTTCAATTTTGAATCTAACCCTCTGCATGTGCATTTCCTCCTAGACTTATGTATGCACCACTTCCACAATATCTGTGAGGCAAGAAGAATCTTTAAGAAAATGATGCCATAAAGTTCTTTTTGTCTGACCTAAACGTCTCATATCTTCTGCCAGCATTTATGAAAATGTGACAGGCTATCCTGTTTGCTTGCAAGTAGGGTAAAATCTAGACCCTTCACAGTTCTTGAAAATAACTTTTTAAAATCCTATTAAGTCTACAAATAAAAACAAAGAGAAAATCCTATTAAGTCTGGAGATAAAATAGCATACAACTAAATAATCTCATGAAAGGAAGTCATAAAGGTATTATTAAAACACATTTTAGGCCAAAATTTATAGACACAGCTAAAGCAGTTTTTGAGACAGGTTAGTATAAGGAGGGAAGGTGGCTGAGACCCAGCAGAGCACATGGCTATGAGACCCCACCTGGAAACCCCCTTCTACTAAGAACAAAGTCGAAAAGACCCCACCTAGGCCCTGGCCACGAAGTTACATTTGGAACTCTTTCCTGGGTCAAGGGAAAGCCCCGGATACCTCCAAACAACAGTCCTCCCCATTGGCCCCCTGAGAACTAACGGGTGAGGCAACTAATCAGAACTGCAAACAGCTGGGGCCCCTCCCCACCATCAGGAAAGGGAAGGCGGAAAGGTCTTAAAAGGCCTAACCCGGGGCCCATGGCCCCCAATCCATGTCTTGGTTTGTGTATTTATCTCATTTCTAGTTTTCTTGTTTCTTAATAAACTCTTTACTCCTTTGCCTATGTTGTGGCATGTCCTTAATTTCTTTTATGTGACAAAGCCAAGGACCTTGAAGCCCAGAACCCAAAGTGTTCAGTTTTTAGAGGGAAATTTATAAATTTAAATAATTTTATCAGGAATCAATAAAGATTGAAAACTAATGCGCTAAATGCTCAACTAAGAAGAAAAATAAAGAGCAAAACTAAAGAAATTAGAAAGGAAATTTAAAAATAAGAACAGAAATAAAATGAACAACATAAACAATAATAATGTAATATCTAATAATAATAATATCAAACATTAATGATGATCAACAAAACCAAAAGCTGGTTCTTTGAAAAGATAGGCAAGATAAGAAAGTCTTCTGGAAAAACTGGTCAAAAAACAAGAGAGAGGATATAAATAAATAAAACACGAAATGTAAAAAGAGAAATAACTACAGATGCATAAGAAAATTAAAAATAATGAAAGAATATTGTGAACTATATTCTAATATATGTGAAATCTTGGATGAAAGAGACATAGTTCTGTAGGAGTTATATTTAAATTACTCAACAACAGGTAGAGCTTAAACACTGATTATTAGAATGCACTCTTGATCAATCACAAAGCTGCCAGGATGCCACACTGGTGTGTCCTGGATGAATATCAGCTCTGTATTTCTGGGACAAAAATTAATGCCTAATTGGCCCAAAAAGACATATAAATATCAAATAGACCAATAAACATTCAATAAATAAAATGGTAATGAAAGCTCTCCTCTTCCAAAAAGCCCAGAAAGTTTTCCAGGTGAAAGTTATATGGGTGAAATCTTTACAAACTTTCAAACAAATAATCCCCTATCTCATGCAGTCTCAATAGGGCCAATAGCTATTGTTTATTTGGGTGGCAGGGGAAAAAAATCTTAGGTATCACAATAGTTTGCAATCCTTCGAAGGGCCGCAGTACATAAAGAGATATATACCTATGGTCTAAAATGTAAGTGGAGACAGAGGCAGTTATTTTTAAAAGTGTCAAAAAAGTCTTGGGAGGCAGAGGTGAGAAAGATAATGAAAAAAAAAAGGTTGAGAAACAGTGCTCTATCTTATTTAAGAAAACAGAAAAAGTGCAAAACTTCCCAGCTCATTTCTTCTGTGGTTTTTTTTTTTAATTAGAGAAATTGTGGGTTTACAGAACAATTTTGCATAAAATACAGGATTCCCATATACTAACCCATTATTAACACCTTGCATTGGTGTGGAATGTTTGCTACAATTTATGAAAGCACATTTTTATCACTGCCCTATTAGATATAGTCCATGGTTTAATTTAGTGTACAATTTTGATGAGGTCCCATTTATCTATTTTTTCTTTTGTTGCTTGTGCTTTGGGTATAAATTCTAAGAAACCATTGCCTAACACATCCCAAAGATGCTTCCCTTATGTTTTCTTCTAGGAGTTTGATAGTTCTGTTTCTTATACTTAGGTCTTTGATCCATTTTGAGGTAATTTTTGTATATGGTATGAGGTAGGTGCCCACCTTTATTCTTTTGAAAATCCAGTTTGTAAAAGAGACTGTTTTTTTTCCCAATTGAGTGGTCTTTGCCCACTTGTCAAAAATCAGTTGGCCATAAATGTGAGGATTGATTTCTGAGCTCTCAATTCTATTCCATTGTTCTGTATGTCTATTCTTGTGCCAGTACCATGCTGTTTTAATTACTGTGGCTTTGTAATAAATTTTAAGTGTGGGAGGTGTGAGTCCTCCAACTTCATTATTTTTCAAGATAGTTTTAGCTATTCGGGGCCCCTTGCCTTTCCATATAAATTTGACTGGTGGCTTTTCCATTTCTGCAAAGAAGGTTGTTAGGATTTTTATTGAGATTGCATTGAATCTATAAATTGCTATGGGTAGTATCGACATCTTCATGGTATTTAGTCTTCATCAACATAGAATGTCCTCCTATTTATTTAGGTCATCTTTGATTTCTTTTAGCAATGTCAATTTTTCCCTTTGTTCTGTTAATGTGTGATATTACATTAATTGATTTTCTTTTTTTTTTCTTTATTTGCCTTTCTCTTTTAATCCCTTTCTTGCTAATTCTCAAAAAATCACCCAGAAAACCCAGTAATTCAGCACAAGGGTGCTCAAAGAGCCAAAGCCAGCCAGCCCAAGAGCAGCATGCTGGCTCCCACAGGGGCCAAGGGCTTGATGCTAGGGTCTCCGCTCAGGATCTGGTAGTAAAAGCTGGTACAGAATATGGTGGTTCCAGAGGGGAGCAGCAACCTGGCCCAGAGGGGAATTCTGCAAAGTGGCACCCCTAATAGGGCCAGGCTGTGTAAGAAGTGGTGTTTGTTGACTTGTCAAAGAGCTCTTTTCCATAAGTATCCGGGAACAGGGCACCCTGCGCTCCGTAGGAGGCCAAGCTGAGGGCCCCAGCTCCCAACACTGAGCCCAGGCACCAGAAAGCAGCCCCTAGCCTGGCCATGGCTCTCTGGATCTAATTGATTTTCTTATGTTGAACTACACTTGCATACGTAGGATAAATTCCATTAGGTCATCATGTATAACTATTTTTAATGCACTGTTTGGTTCAGTTTGCTAAAATTTTGTTGAGAGTTTTTTATTAATGAGTATACAACCTAAAATTTCCCCCATTAACCACATTCAGATATATAATTCACTGGTTTTAATTACATTCACAACATTGTGCAACTATCACCATCATTCATTGCCACAGCTTTTCCATCACCCCCAATAGAAATTCTTTATCAATTAAGCTTTAACTCCTCCTTCCCCTACTCTCCCCAGTCCCTGGTAACCTGTCTCCTAGTTTCTGACTTTATGAATTTGCTCATTCTAATGGTTTCACATTAGTGAGATTATACAATATCCTTTTGTGTCTGGCCTATTTCAGTCAACGTGACATCTTCAAGAATCATCCATGTTGTCTTATGCATCAGAACCTCATTCTATTTCAGGGCTACACAGTATTCCACTGTATATATATACCACATTTTGCTTATCCATTCTTCTATTGATGAACACTTGGGCTGCTTACATCTTTTGGCAATTGTGAATAATGCTGCTATGAATATCAGTGTGCAAATATATGTTTGAGTCCTTGCTTTCAATTCTTTTAAGTATATTCCCAGAAATGGGATTGCTGGGTCATATGGTAATTCTATATTTAATTTTCTTTTTTTTTTTTTGTTACATATCCCCCCCCCCTTTCTGCTTGCTCTTGCTGTGTGTCCATTCTTCTGTGTTTTTTTTTCTATGTCTGCTTCTTGTCTCCCCCCGAATTTGTGGCGATGCGCCGAGTCGGCCCTCCGTGGAGGCGGCTCGCTCCGCTCGTGGGTGACTCCATTCTGTTTTCACGGGCAGCTCCACTCCATGTTTTGTGGGCAGCAGTGCTCCATGTTTTGCAGGCTGCCCAGCTTCCGCGCTTCGCAGGCGGAAGCTCCGTGTTTCATGGGTGACTTTGCCATGTCCGTGGGGGCTCCACCCTGCCCGTGGCGGCTTCCTGCCTTGCCCACAGTGGCTTTGCCCCACCCACAGCGGCTTGCCTTTCTCAAGGCCGTCTGTCCACTCGGAGAGGTCCCCGGGAACCGAACCTGGGGCCTCCCATGTGGTACACCAGCGCTCCTATCCACTGAGCTATCTAGCCGGCCCCTCTATATTTAATTTTCTAAGGAAATACCAAACTGTTTTCCACAGTGGCTGCACCATTTTATATTTCCACCAACAATGAATGAGTTTTCCTGTTTCTCCACATCCTCTTCAACACTTGATTTTTTAAAAAAATTTAACCATTCTAGTGGGTGTAAAGTGGTATCTCATTGTGGTTGTGATTTGCATTTCCCTGGTGGCTCATGATGTTGAGGACTTTCCATGTGCTTTTTGGCCATTTGTATAACTTCTTTGGACAAATGCCTATTCAAGTCTTTTGACCATTTTTTGATTGGGTTGTTTGTCTTTTTGTTGTTGAGTTGTAGGATTTCTTTACAGATGTTGGAAATTAACCCCTTATCAGATATGTGGTTTCCAAATATTTTCTCCTATTGTATAGGCTGTCATTTTACTTTCTTGATGAATTCCCTTGATTTACAAAAAGTTTATTTTTTCTTTTCCTCTTGTGAGTTTGGTGAAATGTCAAGAAACCATTGCCTAACACAAGTTCTTAAGTATAGTTCCCTATGTTTCTGAGTATTTTTATAGTTCTGGAGCTTATATTTAGGTCTTTCATCCATTTTGAGTTAATTTTTGTTTATGGCATGATATAGAAATTCCCCCTTCATTCTTTTGAAAATGGATATCCAGTGTTTTTCTAGGAATTTATTCATTTCATTTAAGTTATCTAATTTGTTGGTATGCAGTTGTGTTATGATATCCTATTATAGTTCTTATTTCATTGAGGTTAGTAGTAATGTTTCCCTTTTCACTTCTGATTTTAGTTATTTGTGCCCTCTATTTTTTTCTTCATAGGTCAAACTAGGGTTTTGTCTGTTTTATTGAACTTTTCAATAAACCAAGTTTTGATTTTGTTGATTCTCTTTGTTGTTTGGGACCTTGTACATGGGAAGGAGGCACTCAACCACTGAGCTAAATCCTCTCCCCTCTTTGTTGTTTTTTTATTCTCTATTTCAGATATCTACACTCCAATTCCTTTTATTTCCTTTCTTCTGTTCACTTTGGATTTAGTTTCCCAGCTCATTTTAACACGATAAGAATCAAGGATAGCCTTGAATCCAAAATTGCATAAGAAGTGCACACACACACACAAGTATATATTTATATACACATATTTATGTATTATGTATATATTCATGTTCAGAAGTGTAATATGTCTTTCTATATATACACTTATGAAAACAAATATAAAAATTCTAAATGAATATTAGTTAAATGAATCCAATAGAATATTAAAGTTATAGCATGGAGTTCTGTTTTAGCTATGATGGGGTAACAGAGGAACCAGATTTACCCTCCTGCCTTCATCAATGAGAAAACTGGACAAAATAAATGCAGCAACTGTTTGAAGACATTGGACAATGGGGAGCACAAGACTATCATTTCAGAGAAAAGGGAAACAAATGAGATAAGTCATTACATCACTGAGACTTTCTGCCTGGATGTACATATTGGGCAGCGGAGCAAGTTGGTCTTTCTGAGTTGAGGAGCAGAGATTGGAACTCAAGGAGTCTGAGGTGATTGGATATTGTAGAGAAAAGAGTTCCAGAGAGGAAAGAACTACATAGAAAACCAAACCAGTCTTTGGTTAACACAAAGATGTGTATTCATAGAGTGAAAAACTGCAATATATAATATTGCTGTGATATCACTTGAATGTAGATTGTGGTAATTAAAGCTGTTTACTCTAAACCCTAAAGTAACTACTAATTACAAAAGAAAGAATTATAACTAATAAAGCACCAAGGAGAAAATAAATGGATTCATGAAAAGTATTCAATTAATCCAAAAGAATATGGTAAAAGAGATAAAGGGAGGCAAAGAACAAATGGGACATAAAGATATCAAATGGCAAAAGTGGAAACAAATTGATAATTGCATTAAATGTAAATGGTGTAAACAGCAAATTAAAAGGCAGAGATTGTCAGACTGGATTTTAAAATGCAATACCTAATTATGTGCTGCCTATAAGAAACCCACTCTAAATATTTTTTAAAAATAGATTAAAAATAAAAGAATGGAAAGGCTGCACCAAGATAATTCTGATCAAAATAAAGCTGGAGTAGCTATACAAATATCAGACAAGTTAGATTTCAGAGCAAAAAATATTACCAGGGATAAAGAGGGTCATTTTGTAAGGATAAGGAGGGTTGTTTGACTAAAGGACATAACTATCATTGTTTTTGTATCAAGTTACCCAAGATAAAAATTGAGGCATAACTTGTTTTATTGTGTTTTGCCTTATGCTCTTCACAGTTATTGTGTTTTTTACATATTGAAAAATTGTGGCAACGCTGTGTCAAACAAGTCTATTGGTGCCATTTTTCTAACAGCATGTGCTCAATTCATGTTTCTGTGTCACAATTTGGTAATCTCACAATATTTTAAACTTTTAAAAATTATTATTATATCTATAATAGTGATCTGTGTTCTTTGATGTTACTATTATAATTATTTTGGGGTGCCATGAACCACAGCCATATAAAACAGCACACCTAATAGATAAATGTTGTATTTGTTCTGACTGCTCCACCAACTGGTCATTTCCCCATCTCTCTCCTTCTCCTCTGGCCTCCCTATTCCCTGAGACACAGCAATATTGACACTGGGCCAATTAATAACCCTACAATGACCTCCAAGTGTTCAAGCGAAAGGAATTTTTGCATATCCCTCACTTTAGATCAAAAGCTAGAGATATTTCAGTTTAGTGAGGAAGTCATGTTGTAAATGAAAGCTGAGTTAAGTTGAAGGCTAGGCCTCTTGTGCCAAAAGGTTAGTCAAGTTGTGATGTAAAGGAAAAGTTCTTGAAGGAAACTGCAAGTGCTACTCCAGTTAACAAATGAATGATAAGAAAGCAAAACAGCTTATTACAGATGTATAGAAGGTTTTAATTATCTGAATAGATGATCAAACCAGCCACAACATTTCCTTAAGCCAAAGTCTAATCTAAAGCAAAGATCTAACTCTCTTCAATTCTATAAAGGAAGAGGTAAGGAAGCTGCAAAATAAACGTTTGAAGCTAGCAGAGGTTAGCTCAAGAGGTTTAAGGGAAGAAGCCACCTCCATAACATAAAAATGCAAGGTAAAGCAGTAAGTGCTGCTGTAGAAGCTGCAGCAAGTTATCCAGAAGATCCAGCTAAGATAATTGATGAACTGCACTAAACAACAAGTTTTCAATGTAGATGAAACAGCCTTCTATTGGAAGAAGATGCCATCTAGGACTTCCATAGCTAGAGAGGAGAAGTCAATGCCTGCCTTCAAATGGATAAAAGTAAATAAATAAAAATAAATAAATCTTTAAAAAATGCAACTCACTGAAGGCTCAGATGATGGTTAACATTTTTTTAGCAATAAATTATTTTTAATTAATGTATGTATATTGTTACTTAAAACACAATGCTATTGCACACTTTGATAGACTATAAACACAACTTTTATATGCACTGGGAAACCGAAACAGTCATGTGACTCACTTTATTGCAATATACCTGCAATAATAATATACTTGGTCTGGAACCAAACCTGCCTTATACGTCAGGTATGCTTGTACATGAAATAAATATTAATAGACCTGAGAGGAGAAATAGTCAAATTCTAAATTGCAGTTTGAGATCTTAACACCACTCTCTCAATAATTGATAGAACATCAGTAAGGATATAGAAGACTTGAAAAACACAGTAAACACTATAATCCAAGCTATCAATATTTATAGAACACGCCACGTAACAACAGCATATTCCACATTCTTTTCAAGAGCACAGGAAATATTAAGAGATAATTTTCTGGGACATAAAACAAGTCTCAATAAATCAAACACATCTAAACTAATTCAATGTATGTTATCTGACTTCAAAATCAAATTGTATTATTGAAAACTATTAACAGAAAGATACCTGGAAAAAAAACATTTGTAAACTAAATAACATATTTTTAAATAACTCATGGATTAAAGAATAAATCAAAAGTGAAAATAAAAAGTATTTTGAACTGAATGAAAATGAAGGCACAACATATCAACAATTGTAGGATGCTGATAAGGTAATGCTTAGACGGAATTTATAGTAATAAACACAAATATTAAGAAAAATCATATCAATGACCTTTATGCTCACATGAAAATAGAAAAAAAATAGAGCAAATTGAACCCTAAAACAAAAGATAAAACTGATGAAACTGAATGCTTAGTCTTTTAAAAGATCAATAAAATTGATAAATCACTAGCCAGGTTGATCAAGACAAAAAGAGCATAAAGAACAAGTGAGATGATATAACGACAATTTCTGCAGACGTTAAAAGGGCAATAAGGGAATACTACAAACCACTCTACACATGTACACTCAAGAAATTAGCAGAAATGAACCAATTCCCTGAAAGACACAATCAATGCTCATTCAAGAAGAAAGAGATAACCCAAATCACCCTGTATCTATTAAAGAAACTGAATTTTAAAAGTCTTCCCATAAAGAAAATTACAGGACCAGATGACTTCACTAATGAATTCTACAAAAATTTAAGGAACAAATGATATTAATTCTATACAAACTCTTAAGAAAATTGAAGAGGAGGAAATACTTCCCAACTCATTATTAAGGCAAACATTACTTACTCTGATATGATGGTTATAATAGCAAATAAGCAATAATATGCTCAAATGTAATTAGTCATTAGAGAAATGCAAATTAAAACTACAGGACATTACTACACACCTTTTAGAATGGCTAAATTTAAAAATATGTAGAGAAAATGGAATTCTCATATACAGCTGTGGGAATGTAAAATGGTTCAACCACTTTGGAAAACAGCCTGGCAGTCTCTTGTAAAGTTAAACATTTTTAAAATTTGATTCAACAGTTCTACTCCTAGGTGTTTACCCAAGAGAAATGAAAGCATTTGTCCACACAAAGACTTATATACTAGTGTTCATAGCAACTTTATTCATAATAACCCCAAACTGGAAACCACTAAAATACCCCACAGCAGGCAAATCCATAAAAAATTGTGATATATCCCTACAATGGAATATTCTGGAATAAAAAAGAATGAAATATCAAAATGCACAACACAGATGAATCTCATTAATACCATGAGGTGTATAAGAAGCCAGGCACAAGAAATATGTACCTTCCATGTATATAAAACTCTAGAAAAGACAAATCTAATCTTTAATGGCAAAAAATAGATCAGTGGTTCCTGGGACCAGAATTGGGTGATTGACTAGGTTGATGCACAAGTGAAATTTTTGGAGTGATTGAAGTGTTCTATGTCTTGATTTTGATGGTTCATTAGCAAATTGAACACTTAAAATGGGTACATTACATTTTAAACAAATTATACCTTAATAAAGATGATGTTTTTCTTTATAAATTGATTTATATTTACATTTTATATTAATGGACTCATACAATATGTTACACAATGTATTTAGTTCATAATTTCATAATCATACCGTATTTGTCCT
>PVKH010034050.1:0-11919 GCA_004027955.1 Chaetophractus vellerosus
TGAGAACTGATCCCGGGACCCTCTGGAGTGGAGAGAGGCTGTTCAGTCTCTTGCGCCACCTCAGCTCCTTGGTCTGCTGTGTCTCTTAGTGTCTCTCCTCTGTGTCTCTCTTTGTTGTGTCATCTTTCTACACCAGGACTCCTGTGTGGGCCAGCACTCCTGCGTGGGCCAGCTCTCTGCACGGGCCTCTTGGTTTTCACCAGGAGGCCCTGGGAATCTAACCCTGGACCTCCCATATGGTAGACAGGAGCTCAAGTGATTGAGCCAGGTCTGCTTCCTGCTGTTTGCTTTTGAATGATAAAAATGCAGTTCACTTGGACTTTCTGAGTTCAAGATCTTGTTTTTACTTAACATCTGTGTTCTAGAGTAGGGGAAGAGGTCATATTATCATTTGGGTATTGTGGATGACAAAGTTTAGACTGCCAGGGAAATACATTTTAACTTTTGAGAGATTTTAATTAAAAACTTTGATGGTTACATTTGTAAGATAGCATCTTTTGTATTAGGGTAATACCAGCTAATGTGACAAAACAAAACACCCCATATTATAGTGGCTTAACCCAAAAAGTTTATTTCCCATTATATAACAGTTCAGTGCAGATGTTTCTGTTGAACTACTGCCCAAGACTGGGCCATTTTCAATACATATCTGTCAATATATCTCTGTGGTTATCTGCAGCCAAATGAGGAGTGGGGGAGAAAATAGGAGATTGCATGTCCGAAGTTCCTATCAGCGAAACCTGGAAGTGGCATACATCATATTCTCTTGGCTTGAATTTATTTCATTGTCACACCCAACTTCAAGGGAAATATGTTCAAGCTGTGTTCTTAGAAGTGGGATTGGCAAACACGCAGCAGTCTTTGCCATAGGAAACTTAATTGAGCAGATTTGCTGTTATAGTAGACAGAGATTCTGATTTGAGGTCAATCTGACTTAAGGTAAAAATCTAGCGCTGCCATTTGTGGGTCATGTAACCCTGGGCAAATTGTCAATCTTCTGTTTCCTATAAATACTAAACTATGGAATAGAAGAATAACACCTACCTCACAGGATTATTATAACGATTAAATGGCATAATGTGTCTAAAGTGCATAGTACAATTCAGAAAAATTTTAAACACTTGAAAACTGGTTGCTTGTATTATTGTGAAGTAATATTTTACTCTATGATAACCCATAATAAATGACAATTTGAATTTAGTTCAACACTAAAGCATTAGTTTTAAAGAGGAATTATTTTATGTATGATAAGTCATAGTTGTCCAGGATATTTAGCATTTTAATAGCTGGCTAAAGCAAAGTAAGAAATAAACATTTATTTAGTAGACCTAAATTTTGTGGTAGATTGGACATAAAATCAACTTCTACTCCTCACACCCCCACCGCCAGCAACAGATGATAATTTTGAATGTTTTAACTGGATAACTTTATTGTTAATTTTGTAAGTTTTTGAATAGTTAACAGTATAAAAAATTATGTATTTATGACAGAGGCTCCCTATCAATTCTCTAATGTCTACCCTATGGTAACATATCTGTGTGCCTCTCTTGTAATTTTAATATTTATGGATCTTGGTTACTCAAGTCATTTCAAATCTAATATAATTATACATTCATAAGGAAAAACATTCCTGCATACTTTAATGTCATAGGACCAAACAATGTAAATAATCCATGAGAATCTACTTTCAGAAAAGTACAGCTTTTCATTAATTAATAGAAATTGCATAGTTTACATGCTACTTATCTTTGTGCGTAAAAGAATCTAGAAAAACCATATTAAAACAAAGTATTAAAGAATAAAATTTCTGTGCTTTTAATAGCTGAATAAAATGCAGATTTCGGTTTAACTTTCAGAAACCTCTCTTCCTTGGCCACATATAGTTCTAGATCATTCATTAACAATTGTAGCATTTAAAAGCTTTCTACATCTTGATTCATAAATGATTTCTTAAGGAGTTTC
Source organism: Chaetophractus vellerosus (assembly GCA_004027955.1). Taxonomy (NCBI): domain Eukaryota; kingdom Metazoa; phylum Chordata; class Mammalia; order Cingulata; family Chlamyphoridae; genus Chaetophractus; species Chaetophractus vellerosus. Next base: position 1,963 of record PVKH010034050.1, read on the forward strand.
TCTTTGCGTTTAAACATAATAGCATGTCATCTCAGTATTTAAAGTATACTGATGTTTGTCAGACTCTGAAGAATAAAACAAGACTGAGCTCAATCTGGTGATTGTGCTTGACAGTGAATGATAGGGATTAAGGAGAATGGTTCTTCATCTTTAGACTGGAGGAAATATTTCCAGATAGTCATGGCTTCCAGAATAAATACTTACCCTTGTTAGAAGCACTGCTATTCTAAGTCCAAAATCTTAGAAATATCTTATTTTCTGTGCTTGTCAAAGAATAATGTGGTTGGGGAGTTTTCCTCACTTTTATTGCTGTTTTGTTTTTCCCTGGATTTGCTAGACAGTTATTGAACTAACATTTGACTTATCCAAGTTTCTTTAGTAATTTCTACCTAATCAGTTGGTGCGTATTTACATGGATGGGGTTTGACCTTGCCTGGAGCCTCATCAGTCCACATTAACATTCAGTTATATATTTCACAGGACTATTTCATGCTAGCAGATAAACTACCCACCCACAGATGTAAGGATTAAAACCAACATAGAGGACTTTTGGGGGACTATTCTTTTAATGCTAGCATTGGCTTTGATAGGAAAAGGACAGTGTATTCATTTATGCTGCTTTTGTCGATATTATGTCATTACATGTGTGACTGTGTGTCTTTGTCCTCTCCAATTGAAGATACTGCTACTGATATTATGTGCTATGCATACAAGTGTATCTGAAAATACAGATGTGGCATGCCAGTATGTCTACATGCAGCAGAAAATCAGCTGACCCTTGATAATGTCTATTGATGTTTGTTTCAGGGTTTGTTAATATTTATTAATTTTCCCCCTTTGCTCCTTCATATGGAGTTATTCTTTTATGAATAACAGAGTTAGAATATTTCCTCAGTATTTGCTAAATGTATTCCAAGGATTTTCTGAACTATTGGACAGTTTCTAAGATTGGCAGGTCACTTTTTTACTCTTTCCTCTCATTTCTACTGCCAGGGGGAGTAAATGAACAATTAGGGAGCACTCACCTCTGTGGATGGATTAAATATTTTGTAAATTTTTTCTAGCTTCAATGTTTGTTATTTTTTAGAGAACAAATACTTTGTATAGCAAGGGTAAACATTATAAACCTTCTAAAGATGTCTGTGTTGCATGGCAAAAGTTATTTCCCCTTTTCCCACATCAACCCTAAAATACATTTCCTTATTGTTCCCTAGAAAGAAATAGGTGAATCAACAAAATAAAAAAAATATTAATTAATTAAATGCTAGGACCACTTTTGTAATAGCCCTATAGTAGTCATTTATATGTTAATACTTTACAATGGCTAATTTAATAGACAGATGGCAGTTCATATTACAGTATGTGAGTGGGGCATTTTCCTGGGCCAAATGATTGTCTACCCAGTTTTCAATTAGAGACGACTGCCAATTATCTTGAGTGCTTTTTGTTTTAATTACTAGATGATTAGGACAGCTAGGTAACCAGCATGTAGGAAGAACTCAACTGTGTATGTTAATCCTTATTATGCAAATCCATAAAATAAAGTCCATGTAAAGAAGAAAATGTCTCATTGAATTCATGCATAATTTACCTGAGGTAGTCCATCTTCTTTTGTTCATTTGATCAGTAAAAAGTGAGTTTAAAATGCTAAAGGGGTGGTTTGGGGGATAGAAATTGTTTCTTTAAGAAAAACTATATTGGGTAGGAAAGGGATTATATGTTGACAATCAGTGTTCAACATGTTTTGCATTTAACATGTTTTGATACTGCGTTATCTCATTATGAAAAGATACTTACCTGGTGACTTTTTGCATCTGAAATATGACTGAGACTTGATGCAGAAGATTGAGTGAATAAATCCCTAATTTTCAAGTCTAAAGCCCTCCTCAAAGATCTCTCTAAATAGCTGTGTGGATTGTGATACTTGACCTCTTTGAACTTCAGGTTTCTCATTATTATATTGAAGATGTTCTTTACTTTCCTTCTGCTGTTTTTGATATATAATGCAGTGTTTAATTGTGTGGGCTCTTGGGTCAAAACGTTAGGGTTTAAATCCTATATTTACTACTTATTTGCTGTGTTACCTTGGGCAGGTCTGTAACTTCTCAGAGTCGATTTCTTTATTTGTAAGATGTGAATAATATCACCTACTTCAGAGGATTATTGTGAGGTTTAAATCTGTGAGGGTGTCTTTAGAATGATGCCTGGCATATAGAAAATGGGTAATAAACATAAACATTTGTTACCCTGCTATATCTAATTTTCTGACCACTTCTACCCCTTTGTCAAATTTTTGAATGAATATATTCACTTTGTTCAACACTAGCACTCTGTTTTCTGTGTATATTTTCCGCCTGGATGAGCACAATATTTACATGGCTTGAATTATTACTTGTTTTGACTATATCTTCAGTATTTTTACTCAAGCTCCTTTTCTACATCTCCAGTTATCCTCTGAATATTTCCAATTAAATGTCTCACATCACATTAATTTCAACAGCTCCAAACCAAACCTATTTTCTCTGTAACCTAGGTACTCTCCCAAACTTCTATGTTTTTGTCAGTGGAAAAGAAACCACCATTTTAACATTCCTTCACACCTGAACAATTATAGTTACATTTGATTCTACATGATTATACTCCTTTTTCTGTCATTTACTGAAAATTTTCTATACCAATATCTTCATTTCCGTTTGGGCTCTCATTTCTATCTATACTCCCACAGGCTCACAGTTATGCTACTGTAATAGCCCTTGCTGACCAAACGTTCTCATTTCTCCAAATACCCCTTAACATCAGCAAACTCAGGACTCTCCTAATTTAAAAACATTTCATTGATTGTTACATCAAGTATAACATATATAAACTACTCTGTCTTGGTCAGGGCCTTCAGTGATTTGAATCCTAAATGAATCCTTCATTATTTTTTTCTACTTGTCTCTTTGAACTCCTAAAACATTTAATATGAAAATTTTAATTTAAATACTTTCCAATTTAATACTATTTCATGTATGTTAATACCTCCCCTCCCCAATTATATTGTAGACTTTTCAGGGATGGGAAACACTTCTTAGGAGTCTCCTATGGTATTTAGCAGAACTTCAACACTTTTGTTTTAATATGATCCTAACTAAATGAGGAGATGAAGTTTTAGATATTATTGATTTAATACAGGCCAGTGGTTCTCAACCATACTGGTAATTGGAATTAAATGTAGAACTTTAAATAAATTCCTGCTGCCAGAGCCTGTTCTCAGAAATTCAAATATATTAATTTACTTATATCCACTTAATCATAATTTCCATTGATAGGACCTAGGAGTATATATTTTTAAGGACCCAGGTGACTCTGAGGCTCAGCCAGGTTAACGACATAAATTTTTCTTATGTACAATCTCTTTTAATTAAGATCTTTTATACTAAAGAGAATGCCATGTTTGTAGATGGGATGGATGGGCCTTGAAAACTTTATGAAACATGTTTCATTTCTTGTAGAATTCTCAAATATCTTTATGGATTTCCAGGAAATTTAAATATTACTCTGTTCCATAAAAATAATGACCTCACTATACTGTGGATGACTCCAGGAATGAAAGAATATAATTAATTTTAATTGCTTGTACTAAAGGCATTAATCATGAAATTCTTGGCCTTATAATAGAAAGTATATATATTTTTAGTGAAAATAATAGAAGTGGACTGAAAATACTTGAACTGCTTTTGCAAGAGAAGTATATCCAAATTCTTTGGAGAATAATTTATAAATTGAAAGGAATTTCCTTTTCTTTTTTCTACATTGGCTATTGTGTGTCCTAATAGATTTTAGGATTTAAATAGCTTAACTATAACAGCAAATTAGTGAAGGTGGGAAATGTAAGTAAATCTCCAACCATAAAGAAGCAAGAAAAGTAATCCTCTGTCTTTGGTTAGTAAAGCTGTAGCTCTTTTGATCCTTAGATGCGTTCATTTGAAAGATTGGAAATTCAAAAATGGGATATGTAGGGTGTGTGAGAGTGTGTTGTAAAATCTTTACACTCATCAAAAATTACAGTGAATTCACACACACATACATGCACCTCCTGCACACACACACACACACACACACACACGCTGGCTCTGCTCCGTTCGCGGGAGGCTTTTTGCCCTGCCCGTGGCGGCTTTTTGCCCTGCCCGTGGCGGCTCTGCCCCGCCCACGGCAGCTTGCCGTTCTCAATGTGGTCTGCCTGCCTGGAGAGGTCCCCGGGGACCTCCCGTGTGGTGTGCCGGCTCCCTATCCACTGGGCTACGGCCGGCCCCCACACACACTTACTAAGCCACTTGGTTTCCCTGTAGGAGCCAGAGTGGTAATGTAAATAATGATTGACTTGGTGTCATATATTAGGTTGACAATAGGGAGTCACAGACATCTCAGTTTGGTTGTTTTAGATGGTTGAGATGATTTTAGTTTTGTGTTGGACAATGTTCCCTGGGAGAATTGTTGTTTTGATGCCATACTGTGGAACATTGTAGAAAAACTCATATGGCTCATTTAGAGTCTTGATGACAGGGCATGTCTCTACCAGAAACGTGCATACAGTTTGTAAATATAATTGCTTTTATCCTAAGCTGGATCCAAGAGAGGTCACATTGTACATGCACTTTCTGGCCTACAGAACTATTCTACATAATGAATAGTTTATTAGTTGAGTTTAGTCACTGGTCTCCAACTTTCAATCTGCTAGATGATGTCCTTACATTTTTGTAAAAATCTGTAAATATCAAGAAGATCTTTTTCTTTTTCTCAAAGATCTTGTCATTCTTTTTTTCTTAACTGATAACTAGAGCATTGTAAATGGTTGGGTAATATTTTCTTTGAGAAATGGAGCCTCTGGGCTTGTATCTACAAAAAAAGCAGATTGAACCTGGTGGTGGTTGACTTTTCTAGATACATATCCAGATGCTTATTTCATTGTCAAAGTTACTTGATCAAAATGTTTTACATTTGAATCTATCAGTAGTATTTACATACTTATGTTGGCACACTAGAATATTAATACCTGCCTTGTCTTAAACAGTTCATGTCTAAGTTAGTGAATAGACACATGCTTGTGTTCAAGTCTAGGAATTCTAAGTTTGGATTGTTTCCTTTTGATAAAGAACAGGAAAAATGGTATTTAAGCTAAGAGGTAATATTAAAACAGATGTCTCTAAATATAATTATTTTTAAAGAGCAAAATGAAGTATTAGCTGTGACCTGAAATAAAGAATGGGGGTGCATGATATACAACTTAAACAAGATAAATAGAAGAATATTAGTGGATTGTTTAGATTATATTATTTTTATTTAAATAATTTTATAATGTTAGCACACAGATGAACTTTTTTGAGAACTTATGGAGATAGCTGAATTGTTTGAAGATTGAGAAAATAAAACATCTATATCAAATACTCATTTACCAGCATTTTAAAAGAATATCATCAGGGTTATATGAGGACAATATTTTATATGTGTGTTAGGAAAGTTTAAGAAAAATAATAATTGTGAACTGTAGTTAATTAAAATTTCTGGTTGGCAGGTGTCTTTGTTCTGTCAAGGTCTGCTTTTCTTATATTTTGAACATTAACAAAGATAATATTTGTAAGTAAGAGTAAAGAACCAAGAATGACTCTTAAATTGATCACATGTGTGTTTGTATGTGAGTGTAAAATATAATCTACATGATGTATGTACATTATGGCCAGATAAACCAATAACCAAATATGGTTGGTTTTTCCCCTTTTCAGACTTATCCTTTGTTTCTGGTTACCTGTTTGACATTCTTTACCCATCCTAAACATTTTAAATGAAATAAGTCCATCAATTTTGTGCATAAGTACTTAACATTCTACATATCCCTATGATGTGCATCAGAATTTCATGCTTTCCATACACCTATATTCATAAAAACATTAATTTTTAACTACCTTCATTTATTTCATATTTAATTTTAACATATAAATAGTTCTTTAAGGCAATCTTTGAAAATTTAATAATGACTGTAACTACTATTCAATAACTACTATTTAATTAAAATACAAATATTTCACTAAGACAGTCTGAAAATTTATAACTATTGTTTGATACTGTAGCAAGAAATACAAAATATAGAGAAATAGCATTTTATATAATTGTAAAGATCAGGAATTTATGGTTGTTATTTTTAGAGGAGAATTAGGTAAATAAGAGAGCTTAGAAATCTGTGTAAATTAATAGTCACAATAAATATATTATACCATTACCATGGCAAACCATTGGCTGAGTAGGGACAAATGGAATCCTAACTGTCCAATTATGTACATGTTTGACACTCATCTATGTAACTTAAGGGCTCTTTATTTTGTAGGAGAGACAATATATTCTGAAGCTGATTTTCCCTGAAGGCTGTAATTATGTGCCAGGGCCAATTTTAGGCATCAATGGGACTCTCACATATGCTGTCAGGTGAGGTATAGCACGTGTGTCATCAGGTTGATTTCTAACATAGTTAAGTATATACTAACTGAAAAAGTTTATATACAGCATGAAAACAGACACATTTGTGAAGAGCATCTAGTAGACCAGATGTTTAGAGACAAATACTATGTTCCTTTAATTAGCTGCTGATAGAGTTGAAAAATGTCCCCTTAATAGCCTAATTAAATAGTAGGTTTACAATTTAAGGCAATTTCTTTTTTTCCCTAAAGGAAGAATGGGTTTTAAAACATATCAAGTTTAAACTACTCTGACACAAGTAAGTGATTCCCATTCATGGAACCTGCTTGTAAACTCTTAAGTCATGCCTCACAGAGAATGGGCCCATGGGTGAGAAGGGGATTTTCTTAACAATTCTCACATAAACACAGTACTATTTATTATTCTTTCACCAAGGTTTTATTGAGAAAAAATAGGCTTAAAAAATGAGCTAATGTTAAATAAGCATCGGAACAAGTAACTGAGGGAAGTAAGATAATCTTTTACCATGGGCTTGAATCTCCTTCATTGAAGGTAGTTAAGGTCATGTCTGAATTGCAGTCTGAAATACATAATCTCCCAAGGTCCTTTCTATTCTTAATTTCCAACGTATCAGAAGTCTGAAGCTGGATTTTTGCAAGGCTTTTTTGAATCGAAGGTTTTGTTTCTTGGAAGCTGATAAATAAAAATCTTTCTATCATGTCATATCTGCATTAACTGCACTGTAAAGTTAATTAAGCAATAGCTGGGCATTTCCTAGGGATTAATCACTAACAGGGAAGTAAATTGCTCAAGGTGCAGCGAAGGTCCATTAAAATCCGCTGGTCATTAATTCCCAGAAAAATGCCCACCATTGAAATCATAATTACTATTATGAACTGAAATGGAAACTAAAGATAGGCATATAGATTTTTTTAAAGAGTGATGCAATTTTAGTTGATATGTACAAGGCATTCATGGAGAACTTAATTTTTATACATTAGCCAATCACAGTGCTGCCTCTTGTCTCTCATGGTTCCATTTGGGTTATAATTAAGCAGTAACTTGTAGACTTGGGCATTTCCTGGGGATTAATGAATGGCCAGGTGGAGTTAATTGCCTCAAGTATAGTCTCAGGTCATTAACCTCAGTTGGTCACTAATCTCCAGGAATTTCTTTTAACTGAGGTCTTTTTTTTGTGTGTGTGGGGTAAGAAACAAAAGGCATTCAATTATTTTGATATTAGTCTCAGGAAATCTTTGTCTTCTTGAAACATATTCAGTAATGGGAGGGATCTGTGGAATTTTCTATGTGTCCATTTCAGTTCCTGTTTTTGAATATAAGCACTCAATAGGTGAAGAACATAACTATTATACTTAGAATAATAGAGTTTAGATGAAGAGCATGACATGTTCAAAATATGTCAGTACTTGAAATCATTGGTTTGCTTGGGTTTGTCTGCCTGGATTTTAGTCTTATAGTAATAATCTACTGGTTCAAGCTAGAGAAGTTGATATTCTCCAGTTTGAAAAGATTGACCTTTAAAAAATCAATCAGCTATGAATAATAATTCTATTCAATATATGTATTATAGTTCTGATCCTATTATTCTTTGATTCATATGCTTTCAATACATTTTCCTTGTGTTTTTCTAATGATGAGTTATGCTCTATTTATAAAACCAATTCCTTTGCTTTTTTATAAATATTACTCATATCTGCTTTACTTGAAAAGGTTGGGCATTCTTTAGTCTGAAGAAGACAATTAACAAAATTCCTAATATTAATATTTAAGCCAATTTTCTAGTGAAAATATTCTATGCAGAAACTAAAAGGTATAACATCACAAAATAGTTTTAATTTAAAGAATGGTAATATAAATTTGACACTGCCATGATAGAATTCTATTGATTTAGATTTGTGTGTTCTAATACTTGATTGGTTTCAAAGAACATAAGTTTAAAAATGCTAAAGTTAAATTTGCTTTGTGAAATTTGAACTATGTAGCTAAAAAGTAATTCCTAAATACATCTAGTATGGAAACTAAATTTTAGTATAAATTAAATAAAAATTTATATCTTAATAAATTTATTATGACCATGTTTATAATGTTAATATATTTTACATGTCAAATATATGTTGGAAAGTCTTGGATATATTTGTCTTTTGAGTGAAAAATACTTGATAACAAGAATGTTAACTCCAAATAATAGAATAGTTTTATACCTATTTCTTTGCATTAAACGTTAATAATAAAGAAAACGAGTATGTTTTATAAGATACCTTTATTAGTGAAAGGCATAAAGGAAAATGGGCTGTGTGTATTAGATTGTTTCTGTGTGTGTTTCCGTAGATAGACTTTTACAAAAACAGCTTCCAATGAAGAATTGAAGCCATTTTAAACATAAAACGTACTCCCTTTGTTGAATTATTTAGATAATTACTTTGGTTCTTTAATTTTTCCGATGTAGGCAGGCCATGGATTTCAAGGAACATGATTCAAATAAGCAGAATGTATTTAACATTATACATTTGTTAAAAATCAATTAACATCAGAAATTAAAATAGAAAGAAATGACTTAATGATAGCTCTTTCAATAATTTTAATCGGAACTGGCTTTTTCTGTAGTATCTATTCTAATAAACCACTATTCTATGGGGGGGGGGGAGAACTAGTCACCACTACTTTATAAGATAACAGCTTGTTTTCTCATATATACTCTGTGTTATACAATCTCTGAAGTGCTTTTATATACATTAGCTCCTTTGTCCCCTAAAATAGTTATTGTTTTTGTAAAGCGGTTACTCAAACCTGAGAAATTAAATGACTTATCCAAAGTCCTAAAAGTAATAGGTCTAGAAATAAGCAGAAGCATAGGTTTTCATTCTTCAAACCTGACACCTATACCCTATCCCTGAGTTTTATAGATGAAATACTATAAAGGTAAGCATGTGGTCATTTGAAGATATGTTACTAAGATTAGAATACTTTGTTTATTTTGATCATGGTTTAGCGTTTTTCAGACATGTGCTATACTATTTTCAATTACCTTTATTTTATTTTATTTTATTTTTTTATTATTTTATTTTTAAAGATTTATTTATTTTATTACATATCTCCCCTTCCCCCGCTGCGGCGACGCACCGAGAATGATCACTGCGCAGGTGCGGCTTTCCCCGCTTGTGGGCGGTCTTTGTGTCCGTTCACGGCCAGCGCTTGCTTCAGTTCGCGGGTGGCTGGCTGCGCTCCATCCGCGGGCGACCTGCCCTGCCCGTGGCGGCTCTTGCCCTGTCCGTGGCAGCTTCTTTCCCTGCCCACGGCGGCTCCGGCCCGCCCATGGCGGCTTGCCATTCTCAAGGCGGTCTGCCCGCTAAGAGAGGTCCCCGGGAATCGAACCCAGGGCCTCCCATGTGGTATGCCGACGCCCTATCCACTGGGCTATCGAGCCGGCCCCTCAATTACCTTTAAATCAACCCGCACTTATAAAGTCAATCCTAATATTAAAATTAA
>PVKH010034051.1:0-11924 GCA_004027955.1 Chaetophractus vellerosus
AAAAGGTCTTACTTAACTGGCATTATTTTTATATTAAAATTTTGCCCTCTAGATAGCCAGTACCTAAATATCAGTCCTCTCTCTGGGAAATTCCAATATCTCCCGCCTACCCCCTCCTCAGCTGCCTTCTTTCCTTACATATGTCCCTACAGCCTATTGCTCTTTGGGTCATATCATCCTGGCTCAAGTTTGACTACCTTTCTCAGGTTCCTCTTAATCTGTGGAACACTGGAAAAAACCACTGGAAAAAAAAGCCATGCCATATGGAACCTTCCACTTTGTTTCGGTTTCCCAGGGAATACTAGCCAACTCTTTAGATGGTTCCTTTGACGTCCTATTCACATGGCTTAAGTTGAAAATGAGCATATCCTCCCACTAAGAAATGAGAGAATAAAACGATAGGTCTCCAAAATTATCTTCAAGGACAGTCTCATTCACCAGTCTTCACTCATTAATTTAATAGCCTCCTCTTATATATAAACTTGAAGTGGTGGTGGGCTAAGAGCTGCAGAACCAATTCAGGCTACCTTCCAGTAAGTTCTGCACAGCCAGTCTAGCACCTCTCCAATATGTATTCATATTTAACAGCCGCTGTGTTTTTGAGGCCCTGAAAAATGCTTAAATTGGCATGAAAAGTTCTTCTTACCACCCTGCTACAGTTATTTAAAAACACCTGGATTGGGTAGACCCTTCCTACTAGAACCAAAGCTCCAGCTTCCTTAGAAGGAACTGGCAGGTGAGCAACAAACTAACCAATTATTTACTAGGTGTTTTAAGCATTTCATCTACTCTCAATGACTTTATTTTAATCAGTCCATAACATCTGTCATATATATTTATCTGCAAGTATCAGAAATTATTATGGAGAATTTAACTAAGTAGAAGAGACAGTCCCTGCTCTTGAAGATGGATCATTTCTGAGACAACTTTGCTCTAATGCAGTCCTTATTAAATTTAAGTGTGATATTAAGAAGACAGTAAAAGTATAGCCTTTGATGTTTGAAAATGTATACTTAAATAATGAAGAGCTGTAGTCTTCATATTGGTTGAGGTACATATATCCTGTAGTTGGAGTTACATGGAAAATTCAAGAAAGCACCCAAAAAGAAATATTTTAAAGTAATCAATTTTTAGGTCCTCAGCCCTCTTATGTAACTCAATTATTATACCCCAAAGAGACACATAATTGAGCTGTTCTTTTTCTTAACTTCCTTTCATAATTCCTCTTCTCCCACATATATCTTGTCTCTTTCTTCCTACATTTTACCATCTTGCATTTTTGAAGAAGAGCAAAATAAAACAATTTTCAAAATATTGCTTTTCTTTCTGAAAAAATAAATGACTGAAGAATGAACATTAAAAATAAATCTCTGTAATTCAGTGGTTTCCAACTATTTACATTAAACAAAAATTAAAAGAGCACATAATCAAGTTCTCAGCTGATAGGTTATTACATAGCTTTTGATAATGGAAAACTATTTTGTTTTAAGTATATGATTACAAAGGAGTTTAAAGAATTGAGAGATATTGCTATAACTCTTATAATTCTCACCTATCTGTGTGAACAATATTTCTCAGGGCTTATATTTATGAAGATAAATTGATATTGAATATTATCTTATTCTGAAAAGCAGTGTCATTTATGTTCAGAAACATGAACTAATTATAAAAAGCCTACCCAACTGATTAATATATTCATTTTTATAAATATAATTTTTAATGTTTAATGAATATTAAAATTCATAATAGTTTATAATATACTTATATTCATATACAGTTAGGTATATATATATTTTTTTTTCTTAAAGTCTTTACTGTGAGACATAATTGAAACTTCACAGGTACACGTGGAGAAATAAGACATGATCACAATCAAGTGAAGACAACCTAACCAGAGAGCTTAAATGCCTTGTCAGCTAATGTAGAAGCTGAAGAACTGGGAGTGTGACATGCTATAGGGCTGAGAAAAATGGGTACTAATATTCCTCTCCGTTAACAGTATCTACACAAACCTCCTCATAATCCTTCTCAAGGACAGCCATGTCCTCACGGGCCTCAGAAAACACTCCTTCCTCCATCCCCTCACCCACATACCAGTGAACAAAGGCACACTTGGCATACATCAGGTCAAACTTGTGGTCCAGGCGAGCCCAGGCCTCAGCAATGGCTGTGGTGTTGCTCAGCATGCACACAGCTCGCTGGACCTTGGCCAGGTCTCCACCAGGTACCACAGTGGGAGGCTGGAAATTAATGCCAACACTGAAGCCAGTGGGACACCAATCCACAAACTGGATGCTACGCTTGGGTTTGGTGGCAATGGCAGCATTGACATCTTTGTGAACTATTTTGCCATGGTACATCAGGCAGCAAACTACGTATTTACCATGGCAAGGGTCACATGCACCATCTGGTTTGGCTGATTCAAAGCAAACATTGGTAATCTATGCTACAGAAAGCTGTTCATGATAGAATTTCTCAGCAGAGATGGCAGAGGCATATGTGGCCAGAGGAAAGTGGATGCGAAGATAGGGTACAAAGTTGGTCTGAAATTCTGTCAGATCAACATTCAGGGCACCATTAAACCTGAGGGAAGCAATGATGGAGAACACAATCTGGCTAATGATTTAGGCAGTTAAGGTTGGTGTAGGCTGGTCTCTCAATACCGAGATTTCTATGACAGATGTCATAGATGGCCTCATTGTCTATTGTGAAGGCACAATCTGAGTGCTCCAGGTTGGTATAGGTGGTGGGGATGGAGTTGTAGAGCTTGACTACAGCAGTGAAGACCTGGGGGGCTGGGTAAATGGAGAACTCCAGCTTAGACTTCTTGACATAATCAACAGAGAGTCATTCCATCAGCAGGGAGGTGAACCCAGAGCTGGTTCCCCCACCAAAGCTGTGGAAAACCAAGAAGCCCTGAAGACGTGTGCACTGGCCAGCCAGCTTGCGAATTCTGTCCAGAACCAGGTGGATGATCTCCTTGCCAATGGTGTAATGCCTGCAGACATAGTTATTAGCAGCATCTTCCTTGCCTGTGATGAGTTGCTCAGGGTGGAAGAGCTGGCCGTAGGTGCCAGTGTGAACTTCATCAATGACCATGGGTTCCAGGTCTACAAACACTGCCCTGAGCACATGCTTGCCAGCACTAGCCTCATTGAAGAAGGTGTTGAAGGAGTCATCTCCTCCCCCAATGGTCTTGTCACTTGGCATCTGGCCGTCTGGCTAGATGCCTTGTTCTAGGCAGTAGAGCTCCCAGCAGGCATTGTCAATCTGTACACTAGCCTGGCCGATGCAGATGGAGATGCACTCATGCATGGTGGCTATGGGATGGAAGGCAAGGATGACAGGAGCAGATATCAGGTCCTGGTTACCATCCCCAACAAGCTAAGAGTCGAGGTAAGTAATGCACTGTTAGTTAGATATAATTATATTCATACACATTTTATACATTATAAAAGGTCTAATATATTTGTGCAAGGTCAAAATTTTGTATTTACAAGTTTTTTCATTGCAGCATTTTGTCAATAGCAAGAAAAGTCTGTCTGTAGGAAATCAGTTAAACAATGGTACAGCAAATTTAGAATGCTATATGGCTGTAAGAAGAGATTAAGAAAACAAATGGCCTACCTAATGACTGATAGGGAGTGATTTTCCAGGATATATTGTTGTGGTCGGCTGAAAAATCGCTCCCTCTCCTCCACCCGGAAGGTATCTGTGTCCTAATCCCCAAAACCTGTGAATGTTACCTTACATGACAAAAGGAACTTTGCAGGTGTGATTAACTATTTTTAAATGGGGGCAATTATCCTCCATTATCCAAATGGGCCTTAAATGTAATCCCAAGTGTCCTCATAAGAGGGAGACAGAGGCAGATTTGAAGACAAAGGAGGAGAGGGCAATGTGAAGGAGAAAGCAGATATTGGAGTGAGGTGGCTTTGAGCCAAAGGGCCGATGCTGGAAAAGGCAAGAAATGTTTTCTTCCCTGGAGCCTCTGGAAGGATGCAGCCATTCTAACATCTTGATTTTTGTTCTGGAAGACTGATCTTAGACTTCTGATCTCCAGAACTATAAGATAATAAATTTGTGTTGTCTTAAACCACAAAATCTGTGGCACTTTGTTATAGCAGCAATAGAAAACGAAGTCAAATGATTTTTAAAAAGTATGCTTTCCATAGTGTGGTTCCTTTTGTGTAAGAACAGATAGAAGTGGAAAGATATAAATTTATATTTCCTTGTATATCCCTAGAAAACACATTGGAATGATAGGTAGAAACTAATAATGATTATTTATAGGGAACAGGATAGAGTGGAGTACATTGAGACATGAATAGAATAAAATTTTTCAGTGTTTTCCTTGTAATATTATTCTGATTTTCAACCAAGGAAAAGTAAAACCCATTCAAAACAAAACAAAAAAGTAAATACATAAAATTTTAGAAAGAAAAAAGGTGGGAAGCTGAAAAATCTTGTCTTCAGAAAATACAAATTCTGTTCTTCCTTTGTTTAAATGAATAAATAAATGAAAGAGATCAAACAGCAGTTTTAATTTAAAAAATCAGTATTTATAATGTAGTCAACAATGAATCCTTCCCACCAATTTAAACTTATAATGAACATTTTTACTATCAATTTTTAGGGTTGGAGGGGGAAATGTTTGTTTGGGCCTTTTTTTTAAGTCATGAGAGCAGGAGATGGAAAGAGTTTAAAAATCACTGTTATATAGAAAGCACACTTTACCAATGACATTTTATACAATTTTCTCATAAATTCATATAAAATTTCATTCTAGTTGTAATTAACCTAAAAACATCACATTTTAAATCATTCCACAGATAAGAAGAAAGACAGTTTCTTTTCAATCAACTGCATGATTGTCTGTTGAGTGAGATACTACTTATTACCTTGCCTCTTCACATATGGAACCAGGGTTGAGCTGAAGCTTACTTTCAGGGTCCTTCTCTTCTTTGCCTGCACATTATGCGAATATATGGAAGCAAATGGAAAGAGTGGCTTTGTTAATATTGTTTGATTTTTCTAACTTTTATGTACTTAGCTAGGATAATCATTGAGAATAAATGTTCAGAATCCTTTTAAGGATTTGGTACAGTACAGATTTTTCCAATTGCAGTTAAAGAAATTGTCCATGACCTTATATTTTTGAACCATATGGTAGACAGAGGCAGTCTCTCTTTCGCTGGGTGTGAGGAGAAAATAATTTAATGCATGCAAACTACATCTCAATCCCAGCCTACTTTTTTTCACAACAGCTCCATACTTTTTTGTTGCTCAAACTTTTATTACAGTTTCCTCTTCAGCCATAAGCTTTTGTGACTTCAAATCTAATGTGTACTTTATTTTACAATAAAATTCTATACTCTGGCCTCAAGCACATTCTTTTTTTTTTTTTTTTTTTCAATCAGTTATTGATACAATAATGCTGGTAACCAAATACCCCTGAAGTTAGTGACATAAAAAATAGTTCACAGGTCTCCATGGGACTCTGATTAGGATAGAGGTCTGAAGATCAACTGGGACAATTCTAACTCATATGCTTCATTATGGAGCCCAAATTAGAGTGGGGAGAAGCTACCTGGAAGTTACCAGGAAAATGCTGTCTGTAGCAGTTTCTTCTCCTGGTAGAGATGGGAAATTCCCAGAGATTTTAGAATTTAGAATACTCTCTGTTCTCTCACAAAAGTTTAGTCTTCCCACCATGTTTGCAACAATTCCAGTTTGAAACTTAACACAATGAACAACTTGTCCTTAAAATTTAATGCATCATTTTTAATAGGTAGAAATCTCCAAAGTGGGATCAGGGATCTAGGGATTTTCAAGAATGAAAATGCATCATGTTAATAGCTTATAGAAAATATCCTCTCTATAGGAGTTAGCTCATAAATGTATCCTGGTTCTTGAGGTATATAGAAGATTGATTAACAATTTAAGTAAGATAAAATTACAGATAGTAATTTTTTAAAAAGTAGGGAACGATCATAGAGAATACAGAGAGTATGATGTCTCTGAATCAAAGGAAGGGTATCCTTGAAGGAGGGTTTGACCAATATAGCTCAGAGAAATCAAGGAAAATGAGAATTATCTTAGTAACTTTGATGGAAGAGCATAGTTTCAGTAAAATCAGCATGGTGAAGAGGAGATAACTGGATGCTTTGTATGTGCAATGAATGAATAAATGAATGGATGAATAAAGATATCTTTATTATATTTCATTCCATTGGAATAGGGATGGTTATTATTTACTTTTTAATACCTTCAGGATTGACATAACTAAAAAATTTAATAAGGCAATGTAATTGGAGCTTCAAACTTTCCCCCAAAGTTAACAAACTCTAGATCCAGTAAAGAAAAAAATTATAATAGAGCTGGAAAGAGGGATCTAAAAACATATATTTTTTAAATTCTCTCTTCTGAAGTTTGAGATAAACATATAGTAAATGATTGAAGGATGGTATATTCTGTTTAATTGCATAGACTGGTGTATCAAAACTCACTACCAATTTAAAAAATAAGATGCAAATTAAATATAATTAAGGTGTTCTGAGATTTAGCCTAGAAATCAGATGCTCACTCTTTGAACTATTTTCGACCATGGGGAGTTTTCAGAGTTAACAAACTGATTCCAGTTTAAGTTCTGTTTGACAATCCGAAGCTAATCAGAGGCATAGAGTCTGAGGCTGTTCATGATGAGCTTTGGTTTTCAAAGTGCAGACTCATGGGTGTTATATAAAGGCAACATTAGAGCAATGAAAAACAACATTGTCCCTGAAATCAGAAGACCTGGTTTGATCTGGTTCTGCCACTGACTGCTCTGAAACACTAGTTAAATTATTTGAACTCTGATTCTCATTTCCTCCAGAAGGACAGTATAGCACACTGTATTGTGAGTCTCATACCAATAGAGTGAGTTTTGAAGGCACATAGACCTTGGTTTAATTTTATATCCATCACTTACTAGCTCTATGATCTAGTTTTAATTGAGATATGACCTTGCAAAAGCTGTCTGAACCACAGTTTTACAATCTGTACAATGGGATAACCACAACTACTTAACAAGCCTGCTCTGAGTCTAAAATAAGATATTATAGCATGTATAGCGCATATTACTTTTAACTCATAGTAAACTTTAGTTATTATACCCCATCTCCATATTGAGTTAGTGTATAAATTAAACCAGTACCTAGTTGAAAGGACCTAACATGATATCTAACAGTTGTAAGTGCTCAAAAATTGTATACATTCTTTCAAGATATAGGAAAATTACTGATTCTCCACTAATTTCATATATTGTAGGTGTTAGAACTCAAAGATAGTAAGGTACAGTTTCCTTCCTTCATCCAAGTCATGAAAGTTTTATTGTCCCCATTTTAAAGAGTGATACAATCTGCACATTTAATAAACCCAAAGAAATATCTCACATTGTCTGATAAACAGAAATGGATTCCTGGGGACAATGGGATATATTGAAATCAATGTTTTTAGACTTCTCAAATCCATTCTCTGTATCAATTTTAGAGTAATCTATTTAAACACAAAAATGAACCCATGATTTCTCTAATTAAAACATTTAACAGTTCCCCTAATCACCTACCAAATGAACTCCAAACTACTTAACATGTTTACACACTCTCCATTATCTTATTGCTTTCTTACCACTCCCTAATCTCATCTGTCGCCACTCCCTGTTCTCCCACTTTTTGATCTGGTAATTCCATACTGTTTGCATATCCCTAGATAGATGACATTCCTCCTTCTACTCATGCCTTTGGTTAAGTTTTCCCTCTGCCTGAACTGTCTCTGCCTGTCCAATCTCCATGACCTTTCTACTCAGCTAATTCTCACTTAAAACTCATCCCAGATATCCTCTCCTCTGAGCTGTCTTCCTTTCCTCTACATTCCTCACCCAATGTCTAAGGGCACCATAGTGTGGCCATGATTATTTATCTTGAACTCTTCAGTCTCAATGCATGGAAAAGGGGCTCAACAAATCACTGTTGAATAATACATAGGTGAAGCAAATGAAGCCCTGAGGGTTTATGCAATTTGCTAAAGACACATTTACATGTTTCCCTTGGGAATAAATTTATCCTTATGATTTTTCTTTAGAAGCTGTAGAAAAAAATACAAATTTTAAAAGAAATATAATATATAAATATACTAATTAGTTATAACTAAGATAATCAATAATATTTTTGCCATTTAAATGTTTTGAAATATGCAGAAATGCAAAAGTATTCTTCCTTAAAGAAGTAGGGCTCTTTAAAAAAGCTAAAATATAAAAGAAGATTCGTCCTGTGTGGATCAAGTCTGGTGGGGTGTAATGGACATATGATTACCAAAGTAATGTTTTCCTCATAGAAAAGAGAAAAAATAATAACAAAGATGAGGAAAGATAACTACACTGAGTTTTCTATTTATTATTTATTTTTTTAAGAGGTACTGGGAATTGAACCAGAGACCTTGTACATTTGAAGTGTGTGCACATCCACTGAGCTACACTTGCTCCTTTCTTTTTTTTTTAATGTTTAATTTATTTTTTATATATCTATATATATTTTTAGGATACATTGATTACATAAATGTTACACAGAGATTCAAGGAGTACCCATATGCCACCCCCCCACACACCTCCCACAACCCCCCCCCACACACACATCCCTTATCAGTGTGGCATGACGCCTGTGATAGATATACACATTTTGGGGCTTTGCCATCAAGCATAGACCACAGTTCAGGCTGTAGACGACCCTCTCTCCCATACAGTTCCACAAGATACATGATGATACAAAATGGCCTACATCCTCCATTGCAGCATCACCCACAATTCCCAGGCCCCCCAAAAAATCCGCATTACAATTGCTCTTCCCTCACCCTGCTCCCAAAGTGTCCAGTGACCCTGGCTCCACATAATTTTGCAATTTCTTCCATTGCGTATAGGACAAGTCTATAGCAGGACACCAACAAGTACATTCTAGTCCATAGTTCTTCCCCCAATCCCAAGGAGTCTGGGATGGTGATGTCCCCTCCACCATGAAGTGAGAGGGGTCTTATATCCCATGGATACAATGGAAGAGATTATCCTGCCTGCAGCTGCAGGCTCTCTGCATTCCCCTGCAGAGCTGTCGTCCATCATCAACTCCCAACTCCTGAGTCCATTGAGTCATAGTGTAGGAGTTGCAGGTACACAGAGTCTCTGGACCCAGTTGGCACATGGACAGCCCGTAGTCTCCGGGCTATGGAAGTACACCTAAAACTCTGGCATCAAATATAGGTATGAATAGAAGAGACAGATGGACCATGTGAAGTGAAGACATATTTCGGTCAGACTCTGTCACTCTCAGGAGCAAGGATTCCAAATTAAGGCCCACTGGTAAGGCACCAAACTCTAAGAATATCTGCCCTGATATAGGACCTGGATATCATAAAAGCCCTCTGGAGGCCCTCTGTTTGGGGTGATATCTATATTGGAAGCCTAAGAGGTCCTACTGGGATCTGCATAAGTGTTACCTCTGGGTTGACCTCCTGACTCACTTTGAAGTCTCAGCCCTATGAACTCATTTGTCTTTACCATTTCCCCCTTTTATTTGAAGTCTTTTCCAGTTGTACTGCCCATTGGCATTTGTTAGTAATCCCTCATTGCCAGGGAGGCTCATCCCCAGGAGTCATGTCCCATGCTGGGAGGAAGGTAATGTATTCATATTCTGAGTTTGGCTTAGAGAGAGGCCACATTTGAGCAACAAGGAGGTTCTCCAGAGGCAACTCTTAAGCAACCCTTAACACTAGGCTATTTCAGTTTCAACAGCAATGACTCATAAGGCTAGTCATAACAAGGGCCCATCAGTGGATCATCCTCCTTTGCCAGACACTGCCCCTGTACTCAGGGGGATGTTGCTACTCTTCTGGAAAATATGAGTGAGCTCTCCAGGATGGTAATTCAGTGTTCTCCCATTTACTAAGTAATACTTCACCCCATGACCATGTCCCATGAGTCTTTGAACAATTAAGTATGACTTTTATGTATGTTCAGGTGGACTTCCTCCCATGCACCCGCAACCCTGACACCCCCCCCCTCCAATGATCCTCTCCCATCCACATTGTGACCCCTCTGTGATCCATAGCCTCTTCACAGGTGAAGCCATCACAGTAGTCAATTGCAATGAATAGGAAAAATGATATAATAATGGTATTTAAATGTAAGAGTTAAAATATAGGTGAACTTGATAATACAAAATAATTTTAGAAAATTAAAAAAAATAAAAACAATAAAAAATAGAAAAAGGAAAACAAGATTTTATTAAATGATTGGGCTTTTCAAAAAATGTAAAAAAATAATTATATATATATATATATATATATATATATATATATATATATATATATATATATATGTATAATTTTTTTTCCCCGAATTCCCGAATTGTGCCTTGTCGGTGCAATATCTGGTGTCCAGTCTATTTCATGACACCTTCCTCTTATCACTCTCAAGCAGCCCTCCTTTTATCATTTAATTTTCAAAGAAGCTTTGGGTCACAGCAGATCCACAGACAGAATACAAGACAATCTGATATACTCAACCACCTCCTCTACTCCCCCCAATACCAAAACCGTTTTGTGTGTGGATGGCAGCACCAACAATAACTGACAAAGAGCTAGTGAAACAATTCCTCAACATTGTCATTGGTCCACATCAAGGTCCACATTTTAGGTCGTACAATTTTATAAATTTTGATGCCTGTCACCTTGTCCCATATCCACCACCGCAAGGCAATGGAAAACACTTCCACGGGCCACCAAATGCCCTAAATTTGATCCACCGCATCCTTCCCCACCACCCCTGGGCCCACCATGCCCCCTGGCTCAACTCCCTGGATGACAGGATTCACAGATGCATGCCACAGAGTGCCCTGGCTCACCGGTTCATCCCCCACTGTGAACCATCCCTAACAACATCATTTAAATGCAAGAGTCAAAACATAGGAGAACTTAAAAAATAAAAAACAGTTAGAAAAGATTTTTTAAATTAAAAATAAGAAAAATAAAATAAATAAATAAATAAATAAATAAATAAGTAAGTAAAAAAATAGAAAAAATAGAAAAAAGAAAACTAGACATTGCCAGCAGACTGGACTATTCAAAATATGTGAAAAAACAATAAGAACTACATGAATACAAATTTTTTTTCCCGATTTTGCCTTGTCGGTGCTATATCTGGTGTCCAGTCTGTTTTGTGACACCTTCCTCTTCTCACTCTCAAGCAACCCACCTTTTTACATTGAATTTTCAAAGAAATTTTAGGTCACAGCAGAGTCACACACAGACTACCAGACAATCTCATGTAGTCAACCTCCTCATCCATTCCCCTCCTTAACAGAACCTTTTTGTATGTGGTTGACAGCACCAACATATCTGACAAACAGATAGTGAAATGTAATTCCTCAACATTGTCATTGGTCCACATAAAGGTCCACATTTCAGTTCGTATACTTTTATAAATTTTGATGAGTTCACCCTGTCCTGTGTCCACCACTGCAAGGCAATGGAAAACACTTCCATGGGCCACCAAGCCCTTCATTCAATCCACCCCATCTCTCCCCACCACCCCAGGGCCTAGAATGTCCCCTCAGCTCAACTGTCCAGATGACAGGATTCACAGAATCACGCCACAGAGTGTCCTGGCTCAATGGTTCATCCCCCACCGGGAACTATCCCTGCTCCCGTACCACCCCCATGTCTATTTCTGAGTGAAACAGATCTACAAAAATAGGGAGCCCATCTCCCTCCCCCCCGCCAAGCAGGTTCTCCTCCCACCGATACACTACACCCCTACAGAAAGAACACTCCCACATATCACCGAGGACCCCAGTAAATACACCCCCCTGAATGCACCCCAACCCTCACCCCCAAGCTGT
>PVKH010034052.1:0-11926 GCA_004027955.1 Chaetophractus vellerosus
CAGTTTGTATGATCATGTATCATTCAGGAACTGTAAAGAAGAGAGGGTTGTCTATGGCCTGAACTGTGATCTATGCCTGATGGCAAAGCCCCAAAATGTGTGTAACTATCAGAGGCGTTATGCCACACTGAGGGATGTGCATGTGGGGGGTTGTGGGAGGGGTGGGGGTGGCATATGGGTACTCCTGGAATCTCTGTGTAACATTTGTGTAATCAATGTATCCTAAAAATGTGTATAGATATATTTAAAAAAATAATAATTAAAAAAAAAGGAAACAATTTTAAGTTCCATCAGGACAAGACCATTACTTTTAATGAGATTCCTTGAAATGAAGAACCATAGCTTAATTCGTAAAAAAGTAAAAAAAAAGATTAATAAGTGATTATTTGCCTAGGAACAAAAAAGTAATCAAAATCAGAAACGCCTGTAGTTACTTATCAAGAGCAGGAATCCAAAGAGAGAAAAATTTCTTGTTAGACTTTGTTTTATAAAGATGCTTCTTTTTATATTGGATTAAACATTAGGAGGCCTGGGTTTGAGTTTGGATTTTGTAACCCTTTAGCTTGTGACTACATGAAAATTGCTTCAATTATCTGGTCTTGAATTACCTCATCCATAAAATAATGAGGATGGACTAGATAATCTAGCTATAACATTTTATGAATCTATGTTTCAGTGATTTGAGTTAAACTGCTTCCATTCCTTCTTTGAGGTTGTAATCAGAAATGAATATGCATTGGAGACCTCAGTGCATGACATATTTATATTGAATGAGGGGAATAGAAATAAATTAGTTTTTTCATATATTTGACAAGAAGTATTCTAAGTGCTACTTATAGAGGAAAAACACACTAAACCCTATAACTTAACATTTATAACATGTAATTAACTGGCCACGAGACTAGAACAGGTGTAAAAGAGTCTTCTTGTTTGGATGGGGTTTAAGGGATAAAAATGGCACTCATGTTGTTTGTTAGGTAGTAACTCCAAACATAAAGACCTGAAAGAAAACTGAAGGCATGGACTATACTGATACAGGTAAACCCAATGGGATTGGTTTCATGGATTTGGGACATCAGAATCAAACTTGAAGAGATGAGATATTAAATTAAGGATCACGACACAGTGAGGGTTAGAGGGAAATGAAAATTGCTTCTGTATATGGGGATAATTCCTGATGATACAAAGGGACAATAAATGAAAAGATCACACCGAAAACCACATCAGCACTGACCAGTTTGTAAATGTGCCACTCTGCAGTTACAATCCATGAATATGTGCTCAATAACTAAAATATGTAATGCCTGAGAGAAAAAGAAACAACCTTCCAGGAATAGACATTTGTACCCCTGACACCTACGATAGAGCTCAGACCATAAAACATTTTCCTGATTGACACTTCATTTTTAATTCCTTCCAGACTTACCCTGGTGTACCTGCAATGCCCTTAGTGGCAGTTGATCCTGTTTTGTGGTAGTTTGAGGCTTCTGTGGATCCCATAATATTATGTTCTTGAGTTGGCCCGTTCTTGTGGGTATGAGCCTATCGCAGGTGGGACTTTCCTTGGTTGGATCACTTTGATTGGGAACCTCTGATTGAATTTTTTCACTAAGTTGTGACCCAGGGTGGCTCTTGGTCCTCTTGCTGGAGTCCTTTATAAATGGGATTAATGTGGACAGAAAAAGCCACAAAGACAAAGAGAAAGCCACAGGAGCAGAGAGAATGCCATGAGAGCAAAAGCTGAAAGCAACAGAGCCCGGAGAGAAGGCAGAGCGCGGCAGATGCCTCCATGTGCTTTCCCACGTGACAGCGAAGTCCAGGACCACCTGCAACCATCTTGGGGAGAGAACTTTGCCTGATGCCCAGATTTGGACATTTTTCTCAGAACCGTAAGCGTATAAGTAAAACAAACCCCCACTGTAAAAGCCAACCCATTTCTGGTATATTGCCTTGGCAGCCTTGAGCAAACTAAAACATCTTTCTTCACTATCATAATGCTGTTAATATCTCTACATCTCTTACTTGCCTGATATATCCAAGCCTTCTTCTCCAACTGCCCGGAACAGTTGGAGATTTACTGGCCGTCAGGTAGGTATCCCTGGGCACCTGATCTCATGGTCAGCCTCCCCTTGAAGCCCATTCTCCAGGACGAGGGGAATTGCTCACCCACTTGGCCACGGTGGCTGTGTGTCTCTTGCTTACAGCTTGCTTGCTTTACGTCCTGGACCGGTAGACAGACTTAGGTAGGGCTTGCTCTTTCTCTCCACACACCCTAGAATGGCCTGTTTATTGCGTAGCTAGATGGAAGGTGGTTAAAAAACCCCGAGATTCTGATTGGATGTACAATGATTCAAGAAACCCCCTGAGGTTGGAGGCTTAGGCTTATGCTTGAACCTATATTTTATCACAGCTCTACGATAAGTGTTCTTGCTTGCTCTCCAAGGTAAAAATAAATTGAATTCTGATCCCCATTGTTCCTTATCTGTAACATGCACTTGGGGACGTTGTCTGGGAAGGCAGCTTAATTTTCAGTGCAGGTGTATTAGGAATCCCTCAGGAAAGTTCTCTACATGGAACCTGAAATTCCCTACCACGGCCATGAAATGGTTTCTCTTTCTCAGGGGAGGCAAGTGCGACTAACAAGCTGAGACTATTGTCTGTTTTCACTGAGCAAGAAGGCAGGCTGCTGAGCTTCGTAACGCGTCTGCCGAACCTTTGTTGAGAGTCCCTCTTGGTTCAGAAATTATGCTTGTTTGAATGTTATATTTCTACAAAACAATACAGAAAAAGCACACCTCCACGTCCCCGGTGAAGTAAGAAAGCTGCCATTGTACATTGCCTCAGATTCACAATCTTTACCTCTAGAAAGATGTATATATGCATGTATGTAGGTATATGTGTATGCATATATATGTATATATTAAACACTCGCCACTGTCCCCCTCCCCCCTCTACTTCATAAAGGATGCATATCTGTACAACTTCTAGAGTTTGCCACTCTCAGGTGTCTCTTCATTGTTCATCCCAAACGCTACCCAATAGCAATGAGATGGAAGGGAATTGAAAAATCCAGGCAAAGGATTGGAGCAGTGCAGATAATATATGAGCCCTAACTTAATAGGGAACAAAGGGAATGTAACACTATATGTCCTAATATTTCTGATTTGTAATAGAAATAAATCAAAGTATGGTATGAGTCAGACAAGGGACGTGTCCTATTTATGGAAGCCCCAGGTTTCCTGTGTCCACGGCTACAGTACCATGAAATATCACCAAAGCCCACTTCTAATCCTAATTGTACCAAACAAAAGAGAAACATGCTAAATATAAAACTTTTCAGGCTTTTAAAAATTTGCCATTATATTTTGGATTTTATTCATTTCATTTCCTCAAAAACATTTTTGATCGGATGTAACTCACCCTCTGCTATTGAATATTTAGGTGGCTTTTATTTTATTTTTCTGTCATAAGCAAAAGATCAAGGAATGATCTAGTTTTTAAATCTCGGCGCACATCACAGTTTACTCTGAGGGATTATGAAATATAAACATGAGTGGACCAAATCTAAGGCAGGCTGTGATGATCTGGCGAGTGTTCACATCCCTGCTAGCTAATTGAGCTCTCTAACCACAGCAGAGAAACATTTGAATTCCCCTGTTGCAGATTGTGTGATCAGCCCTAGTTTCCGTGAGGGAACTGAGGTGGGAGGAGGCTAGCAGTGGCTCAGAATTCCGGCGTTGGGCCCCCTTGGATGCGAGTCGGGCTCCGACGCTGTTGCAGGGTTCGAGTACAATGGCTCCTGCCTTGTTCCTTTTGACCACATTCTTGTCTCTGATTTCTGCAGTGGCATTCTTTCCTGTGCTTGTGTTTTACAGGATCTGGGGCTTCTCTCCCTCTCGTAAATGTGCAAAATACTGATGTCATCCTATGAGTCACCATAAAAAGGATTTTGCTGTTTGCTATTAGATAGTTTTACCTAATCTCACCTCAAATTCCTTAAAATTCCTGGGCAATTTGCCTCCCTGCATTGCGATATTGTGTTTCTGAGCCCTGGCTCTCAGGGTCCTGGGCCACCTTACCGAGACATGAGCCCTGATTCTTGCATGCATTAAGTATTGCATTAACAGTAGGAGTTTCTAATAGTCCCCAGACTCTAGCATTTAGCCATTCCCAGTAACTCAGCAAAGGCTTATGCTCTTGTATATTAATAGAACATTGATGGTTTTGATTATATGGCTCAGCGAACTTGCATTAAAACTTTGTAAAATCCAAAGGCATGCTTAAGTAATTTGAAGTTCAATCAAATCAGCAGAGTAATAGAGGAAGGGGATTTAACAATACCTGTGACACTGAGCCAAGCAGTTTCATCTGGAATTAAATCTGATCTATTTCTGCTTTTTGCCCCCTTTCTCCAATCCAGAACACACGGATATCTATCCATAGTCCTTGATTACAATTTCCAGCTGAGGTGGTTTCTCTGTCCACATTATCTGAGCTTGTTATAATACATTTCCTGTGTACTCTGAAAGTTTTAAAGGAGCTGGATTGCCAATACTGGGTTCAAAAGCAAGTCGCTAGGATGTTATTTAGAAGGACCAGCAGCACGGTGTAGCCATAGCCAAATGCAGAAGAGTCCACTTTCCATCTCCTTGGCATCCAATATTTCAAGCATTCATCCTTTCCCTCCTATCCAACTCTCTCTCTAGTTGGTGGGAAGATTGGATACCTGGGCTGGAAGGCTGCAGCTTAAAAACAACGGAGAAGGTGATCTATGGCCGGCCACGAGAGGGGTAATGCTTCAGTCTGCTCCTCCTTCGGCTTAGAGCCTCATACATTGATAAATACAATCATGTTGATGTGGAAGATGGGACACTCTGTGCCTTCTCTTCAAGATAAACAGGAATGAGGAAAGCCGCAGAGAACGAAAAGAGGAGTGGAAAAGAAAGGACTTGTCAAGGTATGAAGAGGTGGTATTTTAATGGAAAAGAGCTAAAATAAATTAACAAGATCCTGGCACTGCATTCTCAGATCCCAAATATTCCATTTATCACAATGCACTCAACTCAACAGCTGTTTATTGAGAGCCTATTAGCAGGTGCCTCTCTGAGAGTAAGGGACTCTGAGTGACAGAAGCTGTGTAAAACCCAGACCTTGACTTCAAAGAGCTTGCAGTCTTATTGAAAAGGAAAGAGCCTCTACACCCATTCATTACTATTCAGAAACATTAAATGTAAGTGCAAAAATGTGAAAAAATACACTTGAAATCAGCTCTACTCCATGCCAGTTCACAAGGTCTGCATTTTTAATGCAACAGGGGTCTCAGATACAAAGACAGGCTCAGACCTCTAGCTACAACCCACTTCCCGTTTTTCTCATCATTTTCTCCCGTGTTTCTGAATATCTCAGCTCAGAGAAGGAAATCTAGGGAACACTGTCTGTTGCTTCCCCACCTGTTGCATTTCTATTTCATGACATCCAATTTCATGTAACACTGAGATTCTTCAGGATCTCTGATAGTTCTAAATGATTGAAGACATAGTTCAGATAACAAATTCTGTGCCATTTTTTTTTTTTACCTCTTCATGGTATCTTTAAGAATTGGGAAAGCTTTCAATTTTCAAATGAGGAAAATTAGATTACAGTGAAGCCATAACCTTGTATCTTTGCCTAAACTTGCTCCCTAATCAGGAATAAAAAGGAAACTATCTGAAGAATTGTTTAATATGTTCTTCATCCAACTATGATAATGAAATCGTAATTTCCATCCGGCAGCAAAATGTGATGAAATTACCAGGCCAAACTATTAATGACTTCTAAGATCCATTTTAATTGTAAACAGTTTAATATACATTTATAAAAATTGCCCGAGGTAGGCACTTAATGGCGATTTTTGTGATAGTTTTGCCATTCCCCGGCTACTGTAGCAATATTTCCATGAGTCTTTTATAGGGGACACATTCAGTTTTATTTTCCAGTTCCATTTTCTTAGACTATGCTCCTGCATTCTTTAACACTTTGGGGATTAGAAATATCTCTGTTTTCCTGGATGGAAAGTGTTTGTGTATGTGAGAGCATGTTGTGGGGTGTGTGTTTTTGTGCGTGTGTGAGAACATGTTGTGGGGGGAGGGTAAGGATGAAAAGGAGGAGTTTGTTCCCAGACACACAGAAATTCACAAAACAACTTTTGAGTTGAGCATAGTCAAGATTTGTGATAGTTAAGTATGAGAAAACATCTTTGCGTACTGTAATGGTTTAACAGTTTTATTTAATTGTGAATTCCAAAAATATAAATTGGATTATGCTTGTATACTGATCTGTTCATCTGGGCATGATTAAGTTATGATTAGGGCGTTAACTGCCACGTCAGTGAGACGTTGAGCCCCACCCCTCGGTGGGTGTGGTCTCAAGTATAAAAGGCTAGACAAGAGGCAGCAGCGATGAGAGAATCAGATTGGAGAAGCAGTTCTAATGTTGGAGTGAGCCGTTCCCCCGATAGTCTACAGCTGGCCTTGTGGAGAGACACAAAGCATAGAGAGCCTCATGGTCTACAGCTGAACTTGTGGAGGAAACAGAAGCTAAGCCCGGAGAGAAACGCAGCCCCGGGAACAGAGGAACCCGGAAGCCTGGACCCTGGAGACGTCGGCAGCTGTCTTGCTCCAACACGTGGACTTTGGTGAGGGGAGAGACTTATGCTTTGTGGCCTGGTAACTGTAAGCTTCTACCCCAAATAAATATCCTTTATAAAGACCGACGACCTTTTGGTATATTTCAAAAGGCACCCCTGTGGCTGAATAAAACATGTACCCTCAGTTTTTTCATCTAAACGAATATGTGTGCCTTTTTTCTAGATCATGATACAAAGTTTCGTCAAAATGGGACCTGTGAATATTAAGGTAAATAGAAAATTATACAAATTTTCCATGTGCTAACCTGTTTTTTTTTCTTGCCTTATGTGTAAAGTTTCTCCCCCTTTCCTACACCAATTGAAGTAAGAGCAACTGAACTTTCAAAATTACATAAATAAATGGTTAAAAGAAGCATACAGGGGAACAAATAGTGCCAGATTCAGCTAAGTGCTACAATAGTGTCTGTCATTTCTCCAAGGACAATCAAATTCAAACCTGATGACCTCTCACCACATTGAATTCAACGGCAGGATTCTTGGGAAATACAACCAAATCTGCATCAAATAGGAAAAAGAAATCACATGTATGGAAAGACAAGGTAATCAAAATTGATGGAAAAACAGAATCAGCATCCAATTTAAAATTGATTTCAGAAATATGCAGGCAGATTAAATTCCTCAGGGATTTTATGTGTTCCAGTAATGTATTCTAGCTGCTCAGTTGAAATTTGTTTCATAAAACTGATATATCCATGTAAAATGTTTGACTTATTACCCAAAGCTCAAAACAAACATAAAAACAACCAAACATGGTGACCATCATCTTCCCTTTATGACTAGCATATGTATCGGTTGCTACAATTTGGGATGCTGGCTCTGTTTTGACCATTATGTTAGCCTATAAATCGTAGAGGGATTAAATAATGATCTGCTTCTTAAATTACTCTAATACTAATTACTCCAAATCTATCCACACTATCCCTTATGTTTGTTCTTAAGCAATATATATATATATTCAAAGTGGTCAAGATAAGAAGTTGATGCAAGCAAAGAATCTTATTTTATTAACTGTAATCATACTAATAACTGCATCGGTTATATCCAATATTTTCTTTTTCAACCATCTTTGCTGCTGTCAAGAACAGGAAGATAATATTGTACAATAATTCAAACAGTTAATAATTGACTGGTTATATAATTTTGTAGGTGTTAATACTAAAACCAGTTATTGGCAAGTCAAACTACTTATAAAAGACTCCCAAATAAAACTATTGACATTCCTCTGTCTGTGATTGAATCCTAGCTCTACAATATATTCTAGGTAAAACCATGGGGAAATTAGATCATCTTTAAACTTAGGATTCCTGGGAGACGGGTGATTAAGGGAGATTTATACTGAGCCCAACTCGCTGAACCCAGCGTGTCTTAGAACACATCCTACAGACATTTTTCCAGTTCCTGAGTGTATTTCTGGAAAAGATCCGCTCAATAACTCACGTGTGATGATGCATGGAGGAAAGGGTATTTTACTGGAGCGAGACACTCATGGAGATCCCCACACTAACAGATGCTGTAAGGCTCAGAGATCAGTGTCACCACGAAAGCAATGCAGTAGGCACAGTTGGTGATTTCTATCATATCCTAATCAATCCCAAATCCTAAATCTGGAATGTGCAGGATCTTGAAGAATGACAATGGATCAGCCTGTCCTAAATCTGGGGGTGATTCCAATTACAGCTGCTGTTCCAGATGTGAATCTTTAATGGAGAAACTCATTATACTGCTGGGCATCTGAAACTATGGGTCTAAAAGGCATATTTTTTCTACCTCGATAGGCAAAGATCACCTTAACAGTTGTTTTTCACCTGGCAGGGACAGTAACACATTGTCCCCATTTTACATCAACAGTATGTCAGCTTTTCAGCTCTGTGCTATAATTTAATATGGAGAGAATTTGATTGTCTCACGTCCCATAGGACAGCCTTACACTGAAGGAATCTGGTGTGGGGAACGTGGTTTATGTCTTAGCCTCAATAGTAAGGCACAGACCTCATAGCAGGTAGAAAATAAATTGCATGGGAATTCAGGGGTCGCGTACTTCAGTAAAATTTCTAAGGGTCCCCAGGTCCAGGCTAGGGAAAGGCAGCTGCATGGTGTGCTCTCTACCAGTAAGAAATATGCATAACACTAAGCAGACCTCTCTGGATTTTGAAAATAATATATTTGGAAGTAAATGAGATAAAAGTGCCTGAAAAAGAGCTTTTTAGGAGTAATGTTTCCATAATTTGTTGAGCTGCGATTTCTGTTTTTATTTTTGTGAGTTTGAAATAAATTTGTTAATAAAAAAAGAAAACAGTATATTTGATATTTGAGTACAAGGCTCCATTCTATCCATCAAGCAACCTGTGAGATGCCAGACATTATGTGAGGCTGAGAGTGAAGCAGGGGGAGTGAGACAAATCTCTAAAATATCCCGGCTGCTGTGGAGGCAGCTCTGTCACTTGGTTGTTGGGAATCAGTGGCTCCGCCGGTGCTTGAAGTGTCTGTGGCTTATTGGGAAGCAGCATGGAGCTTGTGGCAGGTTCAGATAAGAGCATCACAGCACAGGTCACTTGGCAGCAGGAGTTTGTAGCAAAGCAATGCCTTCTTTGACAAATAAATGTTCCACTTCTTAGAAAGAGCTCTTGCCTTGCTATGGACCATGTTAGGGCCTAAATGCCTGGCTTGATAAGACAGAGATTCTGTGTCTAGAGCAAACCCTGATAAATAATAGGCAGTCAACTATTATTAGTTGAGTGAATGAATGACTGTGGAAGAGGAAACACGTGACTGTGCGTCTTAAACTTTCAATAATGAACTACATTTTCTGATTCAACAAGACATTGCATCAAGCATGCCCAGTAACACTTACTCTTCAAGTGTTAATACTATCAGGGCATGAGCAATTTCTGAAGAAATAAGTTCTAGGAGTAGGTAGCTCAGCGTTGCAAGTTATCTTATACCTGTTGCCCCATCACCTTCCTCTCAGCTCATACCTAATGGAGGAGTTTGCTATCATAGATTGATTGAAAGGCAAAAAATAAAAATAAAAAATGAAAAAAAAAATGCAGTCTACAGATATTACTTTGTGTGCTAGTACCAGGCAGAGGTGGATTCCTTGAGCATGAGGTCCCTGCTCAAAGGTGAGACTGGAAGACAATCATAAGGGGAAGTGCTCCCAGTGGGAACAGAGCTGGTTATTCATGAAAGAATGGGGCTAGGGGAAAGCCCGCTACTGATCCCATAAACTTTGTCAGTGCTCTGGCTTGATTTTTCAGGGGCTTGGACACCATGGAATTGGAGGATTGATGACAAAGAGGTTTAGGGAAAATGTGTGAATGAACCTCTCAAAATGTCTCATGTGAATCCTTGTTTAAATAACCTTAATTAGGCTGACAACACGATACGCTTTGTTAATGGCAGTCAACCTCTATTTTAGTTCTTCTCCAACAGACTCATGAAAAAACACTGTCAGGATGTCAAAGTAGAGGTTATACATCAGATCATGCCACTGCTCTGAGGTTTTGGCTCAGCAAGGCCGTTCTGACCACGGCCACTGAGTGTGCATTTTCCCAGTACCAGAAGCTAAGGTGAGCAGAGGATGGCAGCCATATCCTGGGGTGGAATAAGTGAGCCACTTGGTGGAAGGTTAATTAATTATATCCTCTTATTCGGAGCAGGTCACCGAGTTTTCTTCTAATACGTGCTAACTCACAATTTTATAGGTTATATAAAAATGTATAATGGCCTTTATCCATCATTGCAGTGTCACGCAGGACAATTCCAATGGCCCAATGATCCCATATTACACCTATTCTTCCCTCTCCCTGCCCCCAGAACCTCTGGTGGCCGCTGCCTTTACTTCAATGGTAAAAGGCTTTCCGCTGCTAGAATAACAATGTCTATAATAGAATAATAATAAGTCTACTTCAGTCCACTGTTCATTCCAATCTTGAGGATTTGGGGATGGTGACCCCAACTCTGTTTCTGAGAGGGGGCTTAGATCCCATGGGGCAGAGATGGAGCTGTCTTGCTTGCAGTTGCAGACACTCTCTATGTGGGATGGGCACTGTCCATCATCATCTCCTTGTTAGTTGCCCTGGGTAGCAGTGCTTTAGTATGTGTTCAATTGTACCAAATGTACCACACTAATAAAAGATGTTGTTAATGTGGGAAAGTGTGGGAGGGGGAGGTGGTGGGTCATATGGTAACCCCCTACATTTTTAATGTAACATTTATGTAATCTAAAGTTTAAAAATTATAAATATCAACAAAATATAAGTGTAGCAAATGCTATAAAACAGTGAATTAAAATTCACTTTCCTTGCATTCCATGTTTCTCCAAGTAAATTCTTCCCTGGACTTAGTATTTACTGTCTCTATGTCATAGTATCCCAAACAATGTAACATTTTAAGAGAAGGAAAAGTAAAGCAATAGGTAAGGTCAGTGAGCTGCACTGAGTTTAATTCACAGTTCTTGGTTCATACTCCATCACTTAGAACAGTCTGGTCTTGTCGCAATAACAGAATGCCCACTGCCGGCCTCGGGCGTGCCGTGAGACACCTTGTGAAGTGGGCTCGTCTCGGTGAGGATGTGATTCATGCTCTGAACCACTGACCCATACATGATGTTGTTTGTCCCATAGAAGGATACACCCATCCAAGAATCGAAAGGTGGCAGCAGGAGAGTCAGCTCTTTCTCATTTGCCTAAGGATCCCCTCAAAAGCTTTGCTCCCAAGCTTTTCACGAGGGGACACTGCCATTTCAGGTTCCTTCTGCCACTGGCCAAGTAAGGAGAAAAGGGGGCTGTGGCACTGGCTAAGATGATAGATGCTGGAAATAGGTCGATCGCTGCTCACTTGGGCAGGGAGGAGCATTTCTCAAACCTCGAGAACTTTCTGGGCTACTGCATAGTATTGTGCAGTCCAGTAATAGAAATTTTTGACCAACCCCATTCAGGAAGCATCACCGAGGGTTCAGACTCTTTAAGAACAAAGGTTTAAACCACCCCAGCAGGCAAAGAATCCCAACCAACCAACTTGCTGGTTTAAGATAAAAGGAGAACTATTTGGCGAAAGAAGGAAGTCATTGATCCAGCTATAAGTTGCTAACTTGTGGCAGAGACAAAGACTAGAGTACCTTCATATGTTTGTGATGGAGGGAATTATGGGCAGTATCCTCTCTATTGCCACATCTTTACATTATCATCTATCTATCTATCTATCTATCTATCTATCTATCTATCTATCTATCTATCTATC
>PVKH010034053.1:0-11917 GCA_004027955.1 Chaetophractus vellerosus
TGCCCTAATCATAACTTAATCATGCCCAGATGAACAGATCAGTTTACAAGCATAATCCAATTTAAATATTTGGAATTCATAATTAAATAAAACTGTCAAACCATTACAGCTATTTTCCCACCAGATGTTCACATGGTTCAGAGTTTGCTTGAAGAAAATCAATTGCCTCCAAGAACGGTCTGACTCAAAGAATTGACTTCTGGTCATACATGTCCTAGGTTCCCTTTCTGCAATGATTTTGCTCTAAATCTCTATTGTGCAGCCATTATTGACCTCATATTAAAACTTACCTAAAGCCCCAAAAGAAGTAATATTGAAAGGGAAGAAAGAGTCTCTTTATATACTTTGGACAGAAAGAGGCCAACTTGAAGTACTGCAGCTTCTTTGGGCGCAGCCAAAGAGAGAATGGAATCACACTGCTAACCATGGTGCTCCTATCCAACAAAGGGTCGGGAAACAGAGTTGGGTGCACAGAACAAAGAAGAAAGATGAAAGTCAGAAATGAGCAAGGAATCCTAATCGGAACACTGTAGTCTAGAAAGGTGAAGTAAGGAGTATGCAGTCTAGAATGCAGAAAACGTAACTGTTCCCTGATGTTCTCAACCAGAGAGAAGGGATCAAAATTCCCTCATATGAATGATCTGTTATTTTTATGAAAATAATGAATATAATTCACCCAATCTCTGATTAATTCTATCACTGTATATGACATGATTTAAGGGCAATTGTCACTTTCATACTTTATGAATATTGTCATGACAATACTAGGAATTATCCTCCCACCATGGGCAACACAAGTGCTAGAGATATGTGGTTGGCCCAGGGCTAGATTGAGAAATGATCTGGGTTGCCATTTTACTTGGTGTGCTAATATATCTCTGGAATTCTAAAACACCATAGAAACAGTATAAAATATTATAATAATAATGCTTAAAATATAGAGAGTGTTTGCTATGTGCAGGCATTTTCCTAAACAACTTACACATACTTATTTAATCCTTACAAAAACTCCATGAGATACCTACTATTCTTATTTACAGATTAGGATGGTTAGGCATAAGAAAAGATAAGCAACTTGTCCAAGGAAAATGTTGCACTTACTAGAATTCCTTCCCAGACAAGTAGTTCCTATATTTGGAATGAACACTTTGATCAGTCACTTGGGATAGGAAGTGAGATTAAGATTTCCTCTTGAACCCCAAAAGACAAGAAACAAATGACTTATATGAAAAAGAATAAATGGTCACTAGTTACCTTCTCAGGAGAATGGGTCCTGTTGACTGTGGGGCTTTGGTTTTGCTGAGTATAATAAACAAAGTTTGGTCCAAAGATAAACTGACAGAGACATTACTCCTTTCAGTCCACTTACAGAGATGCTTGGTTTTTTCCAGGCTTAGGTGTTTTTATTAATATTCTATACAAAAATTCACTGTGTTTTGCCAGTATTCTTAAGAATTAGGCCAAATGATAAGTATTCTTAAGTGAGACCAAATGAGAAGATGCAGAAATTTTTATAAAAGAGAGAGAGATAATCTATATTGTCCAGTTTACTTGGTAATCTTCCCATGATATAGATATGTTTATAGAAATTATACAGTTTAAAGAATAGAGAGTTAAAAGTTTGAAGAAAGTTGAACAGATCCTCAGAGACCTGTGGGATAAATTCAAATGTAGAAATATATGTAAAATGGGAGTCACAGAATAGGGAAAGTTTGCAAGAAAAAATATTTAAAGATATTGTAGCCAAAAATTTCCTCAATTTGATGCAAAATAAATTAATCTACAGATGCAAAAATTTCAAGGAATTCAAATAGATAAGCACAAAGAGATCCACATCTAGACACATCACAGGCAAGCTTCTGATAGCCAAAAACAGAGAAAATCTCAAAAGCAGCAATTGAAAAATTACTCATAGTATGTAAGGGAACAACATGTGATTAATGGCTGATTTCTAATAGAAACAATGAAGGACAGAAGGCAGGGGGAATGAGATATTCAAAATGCTAGAGAAAAAATGTCAACAAAGTGAAACTATCCTTTAAACATGAAAGTGAAAAGGAGGGAATCATAAATAGATAAAAACTAAGATAATTCATTTCTAGTAGTCCTGCCTTACAAGAAATACTAAAGAAAGTCTTTCATGCTAAAAGAAAATGACACCAGAGAGTAACTTTAATGAAGAGCATTAGAAAAGGGAAATAATATAGGTAAATGTAAAAGACTATATAAATGTATTTTCCCTTTTCTTTTCTTAGTTTAACCAACAACAGCAGCAACAAAATGGAAGAAGGCATTGAAGGAAGGGAAAAAAAGGAGATGAGACATATAGAAAAGCTAATAAAATGGCAGATATAAATCCAAGCATAGCACAAATGTGTTAAATATAAATGGGCAAACTACTCTAATCAAAAGAAATTGTCAATCTGGATAAAAGAGCAAGATTCAACTATATTATATCTACAAAAATATACACATATAGTTAGAACATAAATGGATGCAAAAGTACAATCCATGCAATTTTAACCATTATAGAGCTAGAGTCATTTTGTTAATACCAGACTAAACAGACTTCAAGAAAAATGCCCAGAAACAAAAAGTCATATCATAATGATAAAATGCTCAATATATCAGGAAGATATGGCAATTATAAAGGTATATTTGGGAGCAGATATGGCTCAAACAGTTGGGTGCCCGCCTCCCACATGGGAGGTCCTGGGTTCAGTTCCCAGTGCTTCCTGAAGAAGACAAAAAACAAACAACAACAGATATCAAACAAACAAACAAACAAAAAACAATTATCAGACAACAAGCATAAAACAACAAGCAGACCATGAGAAAAAACAAGCAGAGAATGAGCAAAAACAACAAGTAGACAACGAGAAAAAAAAAAAAAAAAGAAAATGAGCAAGACAACAAGCAAGCAATGAACAGACAATGAGCAAAAGCAAACAAGCAGGGAGCAGATGTGGCTCAAGAAGTTAAGTGCCCACCTCCCACATGGGAGGGCCCAGGATTGGCACCTGGT
Organism: Chaetophractus vellerosus; assembly: GCA_004027955.1. Taxonomy (NCBI): domain Eukaryota; kingdom Metazoa; phylum Chordata; class Mammalia; order Cingulata; family Chlamyphoridae; genus Chaetophractus; species Chaetophractus vellerosus. The sequence goes on from PVKH010034053.1 coordinate 3,026, forward strand.
GCTTGCTAAAGTAAGAAAAAAAAATCAGAAAACAAGCAAAAAATAATGAGCAGACAATGAATGCAAACAATAAGCAAAAAACAAACAAACAAAAACCCCAAAACCAGTGAGCAAACAGAGGGAGCCATGTAATAGGTATATGGACTTGATAACTGAGTTCCAAAATACATGAAACAAAAACTTTCAGACTTAAAGAGAAAAATAAACAACTGAACACTTATAGTTGAATATTTGTATACCCCTCTCTCAGTAATTAATAGAACAAATAGACATAAGATAAGGAAAGATGTAGAAGACCTGAACAACAGTTTCAACCAAATCAACCTAGCTGTTATTTATAGAATATTCTAACCAACAAGGCTGAGAATATGCATTCTTTTCAAGTGCACATGAAACTACTTGTAGAATATACCAAATGCTAGACCTTGTACTACACCTGTGCATAGGTGACCACATGCATAGTCATTGCGATGTAAGGTTTGTTTTGGTAGAAAGAATCCTGAATTTGACTCATGGCTTAGTCACTTAGTAGGTGTGTTACATATTGGACAGGCTAGTCAACTTTTCTAAGGTTTTGGATGGTAATATTGTCTACTTACAGATTGTTGAAAGAATTCAAGGTAATATATGTAAGTATAATATGTCACACAATAAATTCTCAATAAATGGTAACTTTCATTATTATGAAGACCCAGGAAACAGTCATTACTGTTTATTTCATGTATTTAATCAATTAGTAGAAAAGACCTTAATTACCTACTCTAAGAGATGAGGTGACAAACATGGGAACAAAAATATGGTATGGGATGGGGCTTCAGTAATAGCAAGGTATGCTTTTGGTAGTTACGAGCACAGATATGGAGAAGAATCAATAAAGGTGAGTAATATCAAAAAGTGTTAGTTAATTTATACTTTTATACAGTGTGGGGCTTTGAAATTCTCTCTCCTATCACCTTAGGAGAAGGTTACCAAAATAAATTATAAAGTAATGCTTAAAACACTCCCATACACAAATAAACACACACATGCACACACACAAATATGTTGTCCCACTGACCTCCATCCTACACACACTATAGCTAATAACATCAGGCACTATACCTAATAACATCCCTATAAGCAAAGGCATTGATATAGAACATTTTTTATTGGGGAAAAAAAAAGCCTAGTCTGATTAAATTAAATGCTCCAGATCATTCAATAGAAAAATCAAGAATGTTAATTTGTATTGCTGAATTATTTCAAACAATATACTTTAAAATATATATTCTACTGCTTATTAGCATAAGAAATCTCAATGGTAGAAAGGCTTGGTAGTAAAGGGACTAATATTCCAAACACAAGATATTTCCAGACATTGAGTCTTTGGGCCCAATCACAGAACCGATTGTTAACCAAGCATCGTTATGCTTCTGAAGGCAAGTGCCATTCTAGAATGACTAAGAAACAGGGTTGTTTATAAGTCATGATATGTGGCCACAATTCTCTCAAGCCTTTTATTTTTATATTTATATTTACACACTTGTACCAGGAAAATAACAGCTATATTTTACTGGGATTTAATGAGCAGGGAAAAATTGTCATAGCAAGTATTAAGAAGCACAGATTTAGGTATTTGGTGAGCTCTATGTTCACTGTGGATAATTTATTAAAATGCATGTACATTCAATAATCTCTAGTACTCTAAGTATTTCACATAGTGCAATATAGATCAATAAAAAGCTGATTTTAGTCTGCTCCGGGGAATCAGACTTAATTATCTTTCTATTTCTCTTTGGGTCTCAGGCAGGAGAAGAAATTAATTGCCCAGCGTTCTTCTGTCCCTTAAACCTTAGTTACAGGAATGAGGTGAAAACAATTTAATCAATGAGGTTTTCTAACAGAATTATTATTCAGTTACTGTATTATAAAAGTTCAAGAATTAGATTCCTAAGCATGGGAGACAAAAATCCTCTAAGTATTATTCCACTGACTGGTAGTTTCATAAGATATTAATAGATGTATATGAAAAAAGGATCTCATAGATAAGTAAGTTTAACATAAATCGTATTAAAAATTTGAACTTTTTTTTCTTATTTGTTTTCCTTTTTTCTTTTCTTGCTCCAGAGCATCTTAGTATTTTTAATGATGTATTGTACTGTGGGAATTTCTGAGAGCAAGATGTAGAATGAACTGTTTCCCAAACTTGTTTAACTGATGAACTCAAATTTTATGGAAGGTATTTTGAAAACTGCTGCTTCTTTATACAAAAAGCACCATCTTCATCAAATTTCAGAGAAGCAGCTCATTCAGAGTCACCGGTAGTTGCCGAGCTAGTACTAAAATACAAGTTTTCCATATCTAGGGGCAGAAATATTTTCATGTCAGTACTTACTCTCCAGCCCATCTCCTGGTCTGTTTTGAGAAGAATTCCAACATGTTCATCCTAAATCTTAAAATCTTTCACAATGTTATGAGAATAATGACATCTCTATACTTGCATTGAGTAGCCAATTCAATTACCTTCTGAAGAAGAAGAAAATGGCTATAATTCTTTAATTCTTCAAGATTCTCTTTTATCTTTGCTTTCTTTCCTTGTTTCTATAATTTCTCTCTCCCTTTCCTCCAACCACACTCCATATTGCCTCAAGATAGATAGTGCTTTCTACTGTGTATGCAACCCCATAACAGCTAGGACACGCTTCTAAATAATTCAGACCCAATATTAACCTTGATTACATATGTCACTGGTTCTGTCTAAATAGTAAATCCAGTTGGTTTTTACGATTATAATTCTATCATGCACCTACCATGCACCAAACATTTTGCTAAATATATTTATATTTTTATTTTTATGTAATCCTTATAATCACCTTATAATGTAGGTAATATTATTAAACATATTTTATAAATCAGGAAAAGAAACTTTAAAATATTAAGGAACTTGCCAAGGTTACACCACTACACAGTTATTGAGCTGCAATTTAAACATTGGCAATAGGACTCCTGAGTTATACTCTTAACTACTCACCATGTGGTTAGCTTAGAACGTACAGAAGTTGAATACCAAATCACCAAGACTGAATGAATAATGTGATGTAATGACTAAGAAAATAGGAATAATTCTAAGATTAGTGTTCAATCTGTTAATCAGCTGAGCTTCAGTCTCACTCTTTAACAAAGCATCATGTTGTCTTCTGTCTCTCCCAACCTCCATACAAAGAGGATGATTATATCTGATATTAATAACTTTCTAGGTGCATTATAATTGATCAGATAAGGTAATATTCAACTGCATAATCAGTAAGAATGAATATTCAGCTGCATAAGAGAAGATGGGAATATTTCCAATTATAACACTATTATGGGGAAAAAAAGGAAAATGGAAGGAGAACATGAAAAAAGTAAAGGCAAAGGAATCTAGAATTCTCCTACATAACATAATATTGAAGATTTCCTATCAGTTCCTAGAAAACTCTTCTCTAACTCTATTGAAAGAAAATGTAAAATCCATTGCACATTAATTTAAAGAAACATATAAAAACAAAAATATGGACATGAAATAGATCTTTAAAGATGAGTACAGATTTTTATTGTTGAAAAAGGAAACAACAGTAACTTTTTATTAAGATTTTATATGTACTATGACAAATATTTAAATATTAATAAAAATCTTAATATGGAATTTTATTTCACTCACTATCTTTTATTATTTTGTTTAAAAGTTTATTTTTTAAATGGGCTCTTTGAACTCTTTTTAATATTATTAGAACCACTTAAGATGATTAGTAGGAAGACACTAGTATAATAATAAACACTTATTGGGCAATTATTATGTACCAGGCACTGTGCTGTATCTTTTATATATGCTATCCAATTTACCCTCCAAATAGCTAATGACAGTTAACATTTTTTGAGCATTTACCAAGTATCAGTTACTGTTCTAATTGCTTTATATACTTTAACTCATTCATTCCTTACATCAATACATCATTTTATAGGTGAAGAAATTGAGGGAGAGAGAAATTAAGCAACTTGCTCAAGGTTTCACATTGATTAAGGGACAGAGCTGGGAGATGAACCCAAAGACTCACTCCAGAACTCATTCTTCTAAATACTCTGTTTTTTATCATTCACATTTTACAATGGGAGTGGGGAGGAAAGGAGCTATGTTTAAAAGAATTTACGTACTTTGTCCAAGATCATACAGCTTATAAGTAACAGAGCTAAGGCTCACATATAAATGTTCTGGCAAGGTGCTAACAATGCAATTAGAAAAAGTGATAACCCTATTCTCTCAGCAATGTGGATATCACATTCTTAAAATCCCGGGATGTGTAGTGACCAGTGACAAAGGGGAGCCTAGACCACTAGCCTCCAGACTCCCTTACCTGGGCACCACGGACTTTCTGAGTAACGATGCCATATACATTTAGGGTTCTATTTCTCCAAGTAGAGGTAGATGATAAATGAAATGAATGATCCTTTCTCTTCTACTAGTTAAAGATCTCTCTCTGAACACTAAATTCTGATAACGCTCTAAGCTGCACATCACTGCTCTTAAATCACTTTATTTCACAAACCTGGACCTAAGGCAGATCCTGCAAAAAGCTGCTGATGCCACATGTGTAGAACAGCCTAAATTATACTCCAGCCAAAGCCCCGTTAGAATTAAGTGGCTTTAAATCAACCCATTATTTTCTTAGCATTTCATGCTTTGAATGAACTTAAAATATATTCCCATATGCAAATAGACTTACAATCTTAATTCTTTTATTTTCTAAAATAAAAGACAGCTTTTCAGTATTCAGCAACTACTAAGAGAAGTGATTTTGGGGGCATAAAAAAACAGATGGATCTTTTATGAAAGAACAGAGACTGTGGGGTTGCAATTTTCCTCAATATATTTTTTCAACTTCTGTTTTTTATTTATAAATATTACTTTAGGGAAATAAAAAAAGAATTCAAGTGCTGAACCACTATTTTTTTTAAGTCTTACATTAGCAAGCTTATTCTACAATATTATTCATGGTATTTCCATAAAAACTAATTTAAATTAGGACCTAAAGCAAGAGATGTACTTTGCCCACATACTTTCAATATTGCTGTTCACTAGCAAATGTGAAAACCAGACCATGTGTTTTTAATTATGGTTCAGTGATGATGAGGATGACAATAACAAAAATAATAATAGTAATAATAATGATAAAAACTCTGAGGCTCAAAAGTCAACTTTCTAATAAGAGTGTTTGCTACTACTTTCTGAGAACATTGCCTAGAAATTTTAGGCACTTTATTATACATTTTACTAAAGTACATTTCACCTAATCCCAACAATTTTGGAATGTAGGTTTTAATATTCCTATTTTACATATGAAGGGAATAACACCCAAATGACTAAGTAACATTCTAGGGAACGATATTAAGTGTGGCAATCCCAATTCCTGTTGCCGGGTGCCTCAACCACAGGACAGAGTGCCAGAGGGCAGCTAATCAGGACGGGATGGGCTCAGAATTCATAAGAAAAGGAAGAGCTCCCTATTTACCACAGAACTAAGTAAACAAGGGGTCTGATCTTGTCGCTAAAACATGAGAGAGAAGTTCTGAGCAAGTGCTCATAGTTAAGCATCCACATTAAAGTCAAGAACAGCACTGGTGAAGCAGATCCACTAACCACTATGACTCAGACCAAACCTGCTATTATTTTTGTCTGAATAAATCTGCCAGCAGGTAGTCCTTGATCTGTAGGTATTGATGGCACTTTGTTTAGGATAAGGAGGCTTGAAGGCAAAGGGGTGGAGATACGAGTATTAACCCAAATGTGCCCTGAATAAAATGGGCAGAGTTGGTGACTTGGTTTTACAGTGCTCCTGCCATCCCCACCATTCCCACATGAATCTTCCCAAGAAGTCTCATTCTTTCCAAGAACCTAATCGCTGCTTTATTGTTTCTCGTTCTTTCAAGTCGATGATTCTACAGTTAGCTTCCAATCAATGAATGCCTTGAACATCCTGAACAGTTTGGCCCCTTTCAAAATTTGTTTCCTTACATACTTGCTAGAATCTTTTAACAAACTATAGAAATGATCCCTGAAAATATAGTCTTGCTAGAATCTTTTGTAAAACAAAGTGCTCCTTTCAAAAAGCAGTAGGCAAGTCCATTTTTACTAAATAGGACACATGATTCTTCCTAGGTAAAATGATTCTTGGATGGATGTGGTATGTCATAAATTTATAATTTTATAATTTACAAATTACAAATACAAATATTTGTGTTTATAAAGAGAAACACATTTTTAATTGAAATATACTCTTTGTATCTTAGGTTTAGTTCCAAACTCATTAAAATATATAAATTTTCTTCCCAGATTGAAGGATTTATGAAGGTTCATCATGCTGGCAGAAATGCTGGTCCAGAAGAAAGTTGTTTCTGAAACTACTACCCCACCATGATGTCTATACCTATTTTTCCTTCTTAAAGAAACTGCTCATCTCAGCACATCTGTTAAGAGCCAAAGCCCCTGTTAATAGCAATGGAGTGATGAAGAGGAAAAACATTAAGGATAACTCCTCTGTTCTTCAGATTTTCGTGTCAGCCATTCAACTGAAAGGTGATTTTGCAAAAGACAAAGAGAGGCAAGTTGTTGAGTGTTTAGTTCCAGAAGAGTTTTAGTCAGCCACAGGGGTGCCTTTTGAAATATACCAAAAAGTGGTAGGTCTTTATAAAGGGTATTTATTTGGGGTAGAAGCTTACAGTTACCAGGTCACAAAGCATAAATTTCTTCCCTCACTAAAGTCCACGTGTTGGAGCAAGACAACTGCCGACGTCTCCAGGGTTCAGGCTTCTGGGTTCCTCTGTTCCCGGGGCTGCGCTTCTCTCCAGGCTTAGCTTCTGCTTCCTCCACAAGTTCAGCTGTAGACCATGAGGCTCTCTACGCTTTGTGTCTCTCAACAAGGCCAGCTGTAGACTATGGGGCGAACAGCTCACTCCAACATCAGAACTGCTTCTCCAATCTGCTTCTTTCATCATTGCTGCCTTTTGTCTAGCCTTTTATACTTGAGACCATGCCCCACTGAGGAGTGGGGCTCAACATCCCACTGACATGGCAGTTAATGCCCTAATCATAACTTAATCATGCCCAGATGAACAGATCCGTTTACAAGCATAATCCAATTTATATTTTTGGGATTCATAATTAAATAAAACTGCCAAACCATTACAAGAAGCAATCTAAAGTCTCACTGTCTTATACACGTTGGTCTTGTGCATGAGACTCAAGAATGCTTCAAACATTTTCCATGGCCTGTGGTAATTTAATGAGGCAATCCTTAATCAGCAGGTCTAAGTGGGAAGAAGAAAGTAAACATATTTCCCTAAACAGATCAATGGATTAAGTAGGTTTTGGGGTTTTGCTTTTTGTTTTGATATTTGAAAAGAGATAGGGAACATACTCTCTAAGGTAAAATGCAGGGGCTATTCATAATTTGGAGTTAGAGCCACATAGTAAAATGACTTCTGCACAGTGATATTTTTCAGTGTTTGCTTTGCATACGCATAGCACTGGTCCCTGAGAGCCAGCTCGAAGATGTCAGATCTCATTGATATCACAGAGAAAGGTGAAATTAAATATCACTGGGCATGGTGGAAAATTTAGTTGGGGATGGGTCCCTCTGGGGCTCCTTCTCCATCCCTCTGTCTCTGTTTTCTCTGTACATATTCTCCCCTCTCTTCTTTTGTCTCTCCCTTTATACTCACATTATACCCCCTCTCTTCTTTCATCTGGATTTACCTTGTCAGGATTCCAGCTATACCCCTAACCCAATATGATTTTTCATTTCAGTCCTTCAATAGCCCAATTCTAAATTGGCTCATTGGGATCAGATGTTCTTGCCTGGTGAAATTGCTGTTTTAGGGAAATGGATCACATGACACAAACCTGGCTACCTGGGGGCACTAATACGCAGTTGATATAAATGGTAAAATGTGGGAACCAGAAAATGCACCTGCCTGAATGTCTACTATATTGAGGAGTCACTTACATCAAATTTAGATCATTATTCACCTACAAAACTAGGAAAATACTGTTATCTTTATGATCAACTATGAAGATTATCTTTGCATTGGAGCCCATCAGCCTCTCTTCTACCTCTTATATTGGAAAGACCTACAGACCAATTATAACAACCTGTTATATTTTCAGACCAGCCAACCTAGAGGATTGTCTTGATAAAAAAATACTTAACCTCTCTATGATCGCTTATTTTGTACATACACACACACACATAGAGATTAAACCAGATAATATCTAAAATTCCCTCCAAATCAAATGTGTTTGTAAAATATTCTGTTCTCAGTTGTTTGGATAGATTCAGTATGTAATTCATGTTGATAAATATCAGCATAATGACTACAGCTTTTCTCTTTACAAAAGATTGGTCTATTTCCTAATTGTCTCTCTCCCATCTCCCTACATTTCATCCTACACTGACCATCACGAATACCAGACTATGTCTAGGGGCCTGAGCATGTCAGGAACATTCCCCTTTGTCCTTGGTATTGCTGATCTCTTAGTTTAGAATGTACTTTTCACCCTTCTCTGCTACTGAAATATTACTTATCCTTTAAGAGCAGTTCAAACATCACCTCCTCTCTGCAGCCATCTCGGATAACAAGGGCTAATTGTCCTTTCTTCTGAGACACAAGTTACTATTGTCTCTCTTCTAGCATGAATTTCATTTGGACTTATACTATACTTGGGAATTTATTATAGATCACTTACAATGTTATAAATCTCTAAAGCATGAATTATTTCTTGGATATCTTTGTGTACCCCAGTAGCATCTAGCAAAGTGTTTAGAATAGGCACAATTCATGTAGGCAATGAATGAATGAATAAATGAATGAATGATTCAT
>PVKH010034054.1:0-11931 GCA_004027955.1 Chaetophractus vellerosus
GTGACCTGGCCATACTGCTACTAGGTATATACCCAGAAGAACTGAGAGCAGTGACACAAACAGGTATCTGCACACCAATATTCATAGTGACATTATTCACAATTGCAAAAAAATGGAAACAACCCAGGTGACCATCAACTGACAAATGGATAAACAGTGGTACATATACATGATGGAATATTGTGCAGCTGTAAGAAGAAATGAAGTCGTGAAGCATATGACAACACAGATGAACCTGGAGGACATTATGTTGAGTGAAGCAAGCCAGGCACAAAAGGACAAATATTGTATGACTTTGCTATGAACTAAATATAATGAGCAAACTCGTGGAGTTAATAGCTGGAATATAAATCAACAGAGAAAAGAATGTGGTTAGAGAATGGAGAGCTGAGGTTTAATCTGTGCAGAATTGGTAAAAAGTTTTTTGTAAATGTTTGGAAATGAATAGAAATGGTGAAAGCACATCATAGGATTTGTAATTAGTAGTGCTAACACATGAGTATGATAGTGGTTTGGTTTTTGTTGTTTTTGTTTGTTTTTGTAGTAATGAAAATGCTCTAATATTGATTGAAGTGATAAATACACAACTCGGTGATTATACCAAAGGCCACTGATTGTACATGTTAGATAAATTGTATGGTTTATGAACAAAAAAATAATAGGGTGGGTTGGGGGTAAATACACCAAATGTAAGATACAGACTATAGGTAGTAATACTTTGAGGATGCTCTTTCATAAGTTGTTAAAAATGTTTTGCAACAATGCAAGGTATCTGTGGTGGGGTGATGTATGGGAGCATCATATTATCTTATGCATGTTTGTTTTAGAAGTTCACAACTTTTACTGTACACTTATTGTTTATGCATGTTTATGTATGAATGAGATACTTCAATAAATTGTTTTTAAAATGAAAAAAAGAGATGAACAGTAACAAGAGCTGGTGAGGCTGTGGATAAATTGGAACCCTCTTACACTGCTGGTAGGACTGTAAAATGGGTATAGCTTTTTTGGAAAACAGTTTGACAGTTCCTTAAAATGTTAAGCATAGAGTTACCATATGACTCAGAAATTCCACATTTCTTGAAGGTATATACACAAGAAAAATAATAATGTATGTCCACACAAAGACTTTTACATAAATGTTCACAAAAGGACACATATTGTGTGATTCTCACATATATGAAATGTCCCAAAAATAGGCACATCCACAGAGACAGTAAAATAGATGAGTAGTTATGTAGGGCTGCTAGAGGGAGGGGATAGCAGTGGGGTTGTGGAGGGCTGGGAGAAAGGGGGGTGACTGCTAATAGATACAAGGTTTCTTTTTGGAATGATGAAAATGTTCTAAAATCAGATTATGGTGATAATTGTACAACTCTGTAAATACAATGAAAAAACACTGAATTATACACTTTAAACAGGTGAACTATGTGGTATGTGAATTCTATCTTAATAAAAAGCTGTTTTGAGAAGCTAAATTAGTGACATTCTGCAAAATAACTAGTACTTATCAAAAGTGTCAAGGTCATGGAACACAAGGAAAGACTAAAGAATTGTCACATAGTAGAGGAGACTAAGTGAAGAAGGCTAGATAGGGAATCAACAGATAGATGTGGAACCTGGCAAGAAGTCCACGTGGATATGGATAGCCCCAAGATGGCTGCTGAAAGACCCTCAGGAGAAATCCCATTTGGAATGAGATTTCCTTTGGAAACCAGGAGAAGCCCTGGATATTCTCCAGGGGCCCTATCATTGGGCCCTCCCTGGGGGATTAATGGGTGGGGTAATCAATCGAAACTGGTTGGATCTCTTCCCATGCCATTAGCAAAGGGGCAGAATAATTGGTGGTTTAAAAAGCAAGCGCAAAGGCCTTTTGCCCTCTCTTACCTTTGCCCTGTCCCAGTTCCTAGTCATGCCCTATTCCGGCCTTCTTCGCCCCTGAATGGATCAACACACAAGTATAACCTGGGCATTTGTAATCTATCATGGGAACTTGTAGTCTGTAAATCAGCCCACTTTATCACTCTTCAGCCCCTTCCTCTCTACCAGGGACCTATGATCTGTTATTTTCTCCCATTTCTCTTCCTTCCCTACCTTAATAAATTACTGGCCTAAATAATTCAATGTGCTCTTGAAATTCATTTCTTGTAGTTTAGTCAAGAACCTAGACAAAATCTGGTAACATAAGGAGAAATAATAACTAAATGCAATGTTGGATCCTGAGTTGAATAACAGAACAGAAAAAAAGACATTGAGGGGACATTTCTTGAAATAACAGGTCTGTAGTTTACTTAATAGTGTACCAATGCTAACTTCCTGGCTTTCATAATTGTACTATGGTTATATACATTAACTTTAGGAAAAGAATATCTAGAAACACTCTGTACTATTTTGTAAATTTTCTATAGGTATAAAATTATTTCAAAATGAAATTTTTTAAAGAGAGAAATTTAAGAGACATTTCAACCAATTATAATGTAAGAATTTTATTTTGCTCCTAATTCAAAAGAATAAACTGTTAAAAGAAAAAAATGTATGAGATAATTGGGGAAATTTGAACATTGAACATTGAGTGACTAATGATAAAAAATACTGTTAATTTTCAATAGGAAAATGGTATTATGGTTTTTATTATGTAATCCTTTTCTTTTAGAAATAAACACTGAAATATTTACAGATAAAATCATAAAATGTTTAGGATTTGTTTCAAAATAATCCAAAGGGAGGGGGGAAAGTAGGTAAAGGTACAGATAAAACAAGATTTTCTTTTTCTTTTTTTTTTTTTTTAAAGATTTATTTATTTTATTACATATCTCCCCTTCCCCCCGCTGCGGCGACGCACCAAGAGTGGACACTGCGCGGGCGCGGCTTTCCCCGCTTGTGGGCGGTCTCTGTGTCCGTTCACGGCCGGCTTTCAGTTCGCGGTTGGCTGGCTGCGCTCCATCCGCGGGCGGGCGACCTGCCCTGCCCGTGGCGGCTCTTGCCCTGTCCGTGGCAGCTTCTTGCCCTGCCCACGGCGGCTCCGGCCCGCCCACGGCAGCTTGCCATTCTCAAGGCGGTCTGCCCGCTAAGAGAGGTCCCCGGGAATCGAACCCGGGGCCTCCCATGTGGTATGCCGGCGCCCTATCCACTGGGCTATCGAGCCAGCCCCAAAACAAGATTTTCTATGACTGAAAATTATTTCACATGGTGATGGGCATATGGGGAATCATTACACTATCTTCCCTACTTTTATATATGTTAAAGTTTTTTCATAATAAAATGTTAAAAAGAAAACTGATTGTGTCGTTCTCTTTGCCTCCTTTCTGTTACAAATCCTCATCTCTTCTCAGGCAGATGCATAACTCAGGCCGGCAGTGGATAATGATGTGTTCAGAAAGGCAAAGAAAAAGCACATTACTGGTTCTCAAAATCTTACCTAAAATTAAACTAGTATTATTGGCACTATGCCTAAGGCGGTGGTTCCCAATTTGGGGGTCATGGGCCCAAGGAACCAACCCATGGTGTTGGCAAATGCACATGTTTACCAAGCACTGCCTGTAGATAAACAATGTCTCACATGTACATATTCTATTTTTAGAAGTATGTTTTAAGTTTATAAATATATAGAATTATCTTTGTGTTTTTTTATTTCTAATCTAATTACACCGTGGTCAGAAAATATACTTTTGTCAAGGTAAGTGAAACTTTATGTGCATATGAATCTCCTGGGGATCTTGCCAAAATGCACAATCTGATGCAGGGGCCCAGGATGAAGCCTGGGCCTCTGCATTTCTAACACACTCCCAGGCACTGCCCATGATCCTGCTCTCTGGACCACATTTTGAGTCAAAGGGAATGTATAATACCAATTCCTTGAAATCTGTTGAGATGTGCTTTATGCATAATGTTCACAAACATTCTACAGGCATTTGAAAATATGGCATATTACCTAATTATTGAGTGCAGAGTTCTACATAAATCCATTATGTAAAGATCGTTAACTGGGTTGTTCAAATCTTCTGTATCTTTTACTCATTCATCTGTTTGATCTACACCAAATATTGAGGGAAATGTATTTAAAATCATGTACAATGTATCAATTGTTTCTTACAGTTCTATCAGTCTTTACTTCATATGATTTGAAGCTCCATTTTTAAGTGCACACAATTTGAACTATTTTATCTTCCTGATGAATTAAAACTTTATCACGGGGAGCAGATGTGGCTCAAGCAGTTGAGCACCTGCTTCCCATATGGGAGGTTCCAGGTTCAATGTCTGGTACCTCCTAAAAACAAAAACAAACAAAAAAATAACTCTTAAAGGGGAGAGGATATAGTTCCGTGGTTGAGCACCTGCTTCCCATGTACAAGGTCCTGGGCTCAATCCCTGGTACCTCCTTTTAAAAAAAAATTATCATTATAAAGTTACCTTTTTCATTTCTAGTAGAGCTCATCAACAGCATTTGAAGGGGGCAGCATTTGTCTGATACATTTTTTCCCATCTTTTTATTTTCAGCTTTTCTGATCATTCTAATTTAGGCGTGCCTCTCATAAACAGGATGTGTATGTGTACGTGCATGTACAAGAACTTCATTCCTTTTTATGGTGGAATAATATTCCCCTGTAGGTATATACCACATTTTGTCTATCCATTCATGTTGATGGACACTTAGATGGTTTCTACCTGAAACCTAAATCTTCAATGATATCTTTTTGTTACTAATAATTTTGTTTGTTAGAGGTTGTAGGTTTACAGAAATAGCATGCATAAAATATACAAAATGCAGAATTCCCATATACCACCTGTGGCAGTCTGAGATTATTTATGAATTCTAATAAGAGAGATTATGTTTGTAAACTGGTCTGTTCCTCTGGGCGTGATACTCCTTTGATTGTATTAGATTTAGCTGAGGCATCTGATTAAATTATGTTAAGATTAGGACTTTGATTCAACCATGTCATTAAAGCGCAACTCAGCATTGAGTCCCAGCCCCCTTGGTGGGCTGATAAAACAAACTCTCACACAGAAGTAGACACACAGAGAAGAAGAACACAGAGGCAGAAAGACAGCTCATTAGTCACGCAGAAGCCTCGGGAAGGGAGATTAGCCCGATAGTCTACAGTTGACCTTGTGAAGAGAGCAAAGCAGCTGAGTCCAGAAAGAAACGAGTCCCAGGGAGAAAGACAAGATGAGCCTTATGCCAGCCTACAGCTGAGATAGAAAGAAGCTGGGACCACGGAGTTGTAAGAGGAAGAAGGAAGGCTGAGCCCTCGCACACGTCACATACATCGCCCACAGACATCGCTGTATGTATCAGCCATGTTGCCATATGTATCAGCATTTCATTCCTTTTTAATACTGAAACAAGTTTCATTGCATGCATATTCCACATTTTGTTTATCCATTCATCGGTTGACGGACATTTGCAATTGTGAATAATGCTGCTATGAACAACAGTGCACAGATATCTGTTCCAGTTCCTGCTTTCAGTTCTCTGGGGTATATACCTAGTAGTGGGATGGCTAGGTCATATGGCAACTCTAGACTTAGCAGATATAAATGTTATTTTAGGGAACCGGCTCAATTGGTAGGGCTCTGGTTTACCACATGGGAGGCCTCGGGTTTGGTTCCCGGGGCCTCCTCGATCAGGCAGATGGCCTCAAGAGGGCAAGCCGCCGTGAGCAGGCAGGCCGCCGCACAGTGAGCTGACTCGGCGGGTCGCCGCAGCAGGGAGAGACAAGCAGACACAGAAGAACACAAAGATGAACACAGCAAGAACAAGCAGAAAGGGGGGGATATGTAATAAATTAAAAATAAATCTTAAAAAAAAATAAATAAATGTTATTTTATATCATCAGTGTTTGTTCAAATTTACTCTCACATTTACTATTTCCTTTACTTAACCTTTCATTTTGCATCTCAGATATTCATTTGGATAGTTTCCTTCTGTTGAGGTATACCTTTTAACAATGCTGTTCAAGAGAACTTTTTACAATTGTGAAAATATTCTATATCTGCACTGTCCAATAGGGTAGCCACTGAACACATGTGGCTACTGAGCACTTGAAATGTGGCAATGTGACTGAGTTACTGAACTTCTAATTTTATTTAAGTTTAATAGTCACATGTGGCTAGTGTCTACCCTGTAGGACAGTGGAACTTTAGAAGTAAGAGTCTTTTGATGATCTGTTGTCTCAGTTTTTATTTATCTGAAAATATATTTATTTCACCCTCGTTCTTTTTATTTATTTACTTTTAATTTATTATATATCCCCCCTTTCTGCTTGTTCTTGCTGTGTTCATCTTTGCGTTCTTCTGTGTCTGCTTGTCTCCCCCTGCTGCGGCGACTCACTGAGTCAGCTCACCGCGCGGCGGCCTGCCTGCTCGTGGCGGCTTGCCCTGCCCACGGCAGCTTTGCCCTGCCCGTGGCGGCTTGCCCTGCCCGTGGAGTCTTGCCCTGCCTGTGGCGGCTTGCCCTGCCCGCAGCGGCTTGCCTTCTCAAGGCAGTCTGCCTGCTCGAGGAGGCCCCGGGAACCGAACCCAGGGCCTCCCATGTGGTAAACCAGCACCCTACCAATTGGGCTACAGCTGGCCCCCACCCTCGTTCTTGAAAGACAATTTCTCCAAGGAGACATTTCCAGGCTGACATTATTTTCTTTCAACTATTTGAAGATATTATGCCATTATTTCTGGCTTCCACTTTTTCTCTAGTTAAGTTGGCTGTCAAGTCTAATTTTTGTCCCCCTTTCGCTTAGGTAATATATCTTTTCTCTCTTGCTATTCTTAATATTTGCGTATGTGTGTATTTTTGGTGTGTTTTTTTTAGTTCTGCCCATCAATAAGCACCACAGTGTTGCTAATGTCCTCTGGCCCACCAGACTCATGGGTCTCCTTCCTGTCTAGGTACTGGGGAAATGCTGGCTATCTTTTGGTCAGCTCTTTGTAGGGAGTTTCCACAGCAGAGCACTTGGCCCCTAGTGACCTGTCTCTATGGTGAATAACCATTCCTGTTTGCCAAGGACTGATAAGTTTTCCAGAATGCAGTACTTTCAGTGCTAAAAGTGGGACAGTCCTGGGCAAGCAGGTGGATTGGTTAACTGCCTCCCCTCATCATACCACTGTACTCCCCCACCTGGAGTACATGTGTTCTTTCGAGGAGACTGGTTAAAGAAAAGACCAGGTACAGAGTTGCACTGTTCCCACAATCCCTTCTTTCCTGGATTTCCAGGCCGTCATGTTCAGGCAGACTCACTGGGCCATACTTTTTTCTCTTGGAAATTCTCTCTCAGGAACCCTATTGTCTCTCTCTA
This sequence comes from Chaetophractus vellerosus, assembly GCA_004027955.1. Lineage (NCBI taxonomy): Eukaryota > Metazoa > Chordata > Mammalia > Cingulata > Chlamyphoridae > Chaetophractus > Chaetophractus vellerosus. Next base: position 7,293 of record PVKH010034054.1, read on the forward strand.
GTCCAGCCCCATCCAGGAAGCTCCAGTTCTCTTCAAGAGAGCTGGACTGTACATGTCTGGATCTCAGAAATGCCAAGTCATATTCTTCCCCACAGGGTTCCTGGGATCCACACACACTAACAGATGTGGCTGAGCTCCCATGGGCGAGTCCTAGAATGCTCTATGACAAAAGTTATCTAAACTTTCTAGGAGGGGGACAGATGTGGCTCAAATGGTTGGGCGTCCGTCTCCCATATGGAGGGATCTGGGTTCGATTCCCGGGACCTCCCGGTAAAAATAAATAAATAAATAATAAAGGCATCAAAACTGGAATTGAAAAAGCAAAATTAAAAAAATAAAAATAAATAAAAATAACTTTCTAGGACAGCTGGTGGGTCGGTTGGCACAGAGCATAGTGATGACCTCCAGGGGGCAGTGTTGCCTAACTCCACAAGCCAGACAACCCACATCTCATCCTGGGCCCATCCAGCATATGTTACAGTACATGTGTTACAGACTTTATCTTCTCTTTTCCTCCCTTCTTCTCTTCCCTTAGCTTTTCCAGTGAAGTTTCTTTTGAATAATTCCAACCTAATTCAACTGAATTATGGAGAAAGTATATAAAGGACACTTTTTTCTCTAATGCTTCAGCCTAGGAAACAAAGAGGATTGTTATACCTCTGGACACTGGTGCGTTGTATAGCTTTTAAGGTCGTAGTGATAACACAAGAAAAAATAGAACAAGGAAGAATTACAACATTTTCTTCTTTCATTTTCTAGCAAACTAGTACAGGGACAGTAAAAAATCTCAGTGTCTCTGGTCATACCATCATGAACAGGCCTAATCTCGTCTGATCGTGCAAGCTCAGCAGGGTCGGGCCTGGTTAGTACTTGGATGGGAGACTGCCTGGGAATACCCGGTGCTGTAGGCTAGCACTTTCACAGGTCCTCCCCTAGGCTGCGGGGCCAGGACTTGGTAGCTGGTGCTGAGAGAAAACCCTAGGTTGTATTCTTGCCCTGGGACTGTGCCAGCTGTCAGTCAATGGGACAGAGAGGGGGAAAAAAAACAAACCTCACTAAAAAAAAAAAAAGCTTACTTAGAACTTCAACTTTCAGAACAATGATGCCAGACCCAAAAGTAACTAGAAAAGTAAACAACACTCATGGCAGTCATAATCAGCTCTGGTCACTGAGCAACAAGAGAGTCCAGATGAGAAGCACAAAAGACCCTAAGATTTACCTTCAAAGTTCTCTGATCCATCAGTTTGATGTACGCAATCACCAGTATGCTGGCTGGTTAGCAATGCCCAGAGAAGGCCAGTTGTAAAACATACAACTAAGGTGCGCTGAAGGGGATGGCATCCTACCATTATTTTGTTATTTTCATCAGTAGAATCTGGGTTGGAAAAAAAGTGCCATTTAAAAGTTGCCATAGAGACGTCCACTTCTGAGAAGATGAAATAGACATACTTTTCCCTCTTCCTCCTACTAAGTATACCTAAAAACCCTGGACATTATATATAAAACAAACAGAAGCAAACTCTGAAAAGTGGAGAGAAGGCAAATCATCGAGGGTACATCAGCTAGGGATCTGCCCAAGGAACAGCATGATGGTGAATTTCCCGGGTTTTCTTTTTGCTGTGTATATCCCAGAGTTGGATCTGAAGAAGCCAGCAATCTGGAAATGGCTTCAGATAGAGAAAAAATAGCTCCAAAAATGAGTTCTCTCTAGCCAAATGACCAGGAAAAGGAGCAGCTCAGCAAGACAGAAAACTTAGACAACCACTCTACCAGAACCAAACGCCAAAAACTGTGGTGACCCCCATACATGCCAGCAAAGGCTGAGTAGGGAGCCTAGACTTCCACCCTCTCAAGGCTTTAGCAAGGCACTCCAATCCTTCCCCAAAGTGGTACCAGAGAAGGCCACGTAGGGAGCCCCTCCCCCTCAGGGGAGACCATATTGGAAATCTGAACATCCATCTCCACCCAGAAGTAATCAGCTTTCCCTCCCTCTCCTGGCTGGGGTAAGTTTCAGAGGAGGCCTGGTGGAGAAACAGGACTTTTACTCTCATCAGCTGTAGCATGGACAGTGCCAGTGGAGATCCTGGGAATGGGGGGCAGAACTGGAAATTCCACCAATCCCAGTAATAATGAGGAGTTCCCCTTGCTTGAAAGAGTCAACAGAAGCCAAATGAGGAATCTGGACTTCTACGTCCACCTGGCAGTGACAAAGCAGTACCCTTCCTCTGATAGAGTGGTGTTAAAATTTTAATTAATTAATTAAATGGAAGGTTCAAATAAGATCTAGAATTTCATAACATAACACACACACAAAATCTATGTTTCAGTAGAAAATCATTCATCATACCAAAACCCAGGCATATACCAAATTGAATGAAAAAAGACAATATCTCTGATAAAGTACTTGTATCTAAAATATATAAAGAACTATTATATAAGTATCTTTTAAAAAATAATAATTTTTTTTTTTAAAAAAAAGGAACTTTTACAACTCAGTAATGAAAATATAGACCAAGTGACATCACCAAGATGGTAGAGTGAGACACTCCTGGCTTCTGTACCCACCCCCGAGAATTTTTGTACAACAAACAAAAACTAGCACAACCATCTTTCTCAGAGCTCCCAAAAATAAAGAGTTGCAGTAACTGGACAAGCGTCAAATCAAGAAAAGGCAACTTAAAAACGGTAGGAAAATCTTGTGTGCCCTTTCTCAGGGCCTTTCCCAACCCCTTCCTGGGCTCAGTGTAGAGTCTGCCCATGCTCCCAGAGCAGCTCCCTGCTCCTGGGTCCAGTTCTGGAGGGATCAGAGTAACATCTGAGCACATACATATGGCATGCATGCAAGTCTGTGCCAATCTGTCTGATAGCAGCCACTCATCCCAGAGCTTCCACTGTGCATCAAGGTAGCTGGCAGGGCAGCTGGAGTGCTGAAAAAGAGCCTGGGGCAAAAATGTGCTGGACTTGGGACAGGCAGTGTAACACCTGGGACCAGGAAGAGAGACTTTCCTGGGAGAAAGGGGATGTTCATATCTGTGTGTATAGGGGAATTTCCAGGGCCACGTGGCAAAGCCCAGGACAAGACACATACACAGAAAAGATCAGAAAAGACCCTATACTTTTGCCTCAGGCTATTCCTTAGATGCACTGTGTGATGGATTGAATTGTGCCCCTGAATTTGGACATGAACTAGGTCTTGGTCCACATTCTGGTGGTTGTGGGCCCATTGTAAATAAGAGCTCTTCAAGATGTTACTTCAAGTAAAATGTGGCCCAACTAAATCAGGTTGGGCTTTAATCCAGATTACTGGAGTCCTTCATAAGCAGAGTGAGGGGAGCCGATGTGGCTCAGTGGTTGAGAACTGGTTTCCCACATACAAGGTCCCAGGTTCAATCCCCAGCCCCGGTACCTCAAAAACAAAACAAAACAAAACAAACAAACAAACAAAAAAAACAGAGTGAAAGTCAGATGGTTGGGGAATGGGTATAGCTCAGTGGTTGAGTACCTGCTTCCCATGTGCGAGGTCCTGGGTTCAAGACCCAATGCTTCCTAAAAAAAAAGTCAGATGGAGAGAGAAGCCATGGGGAACAGCCAGAAGCTGGAAATCAACAGAACCTGGAGGAAAAAGAAGACATTGCCATGTGCATTACCACGTAATGTAAAAGCCAAGGAATTCCAATGATTTCCAATCAGCTAGAAAGGAGCAAACCTAAGAGGAAGCAAGCCTTCTAGCCTCTGAAAGTATTAGTCAATAAATACCTGTTGTTAATTCAACCCAATGTATGCATTTGTTTTAGCAGGTAGGAAACTAAATCATATTGTCAGGTATCCTAAACTCTGAAGGACAGCATACCCACAAGCTAATCTGCAAAGACTGGAAAAGGTTTTTGTCTTTTTCTCTTTTTTTGTTACCTCCTGGCATTCATGGAAATCCCTGCCATTACAATAGCGGGATACAAGCTTAGGGAACAGACACCTCACTTCAGTTACTACATTCCAGAGATAACACAGTAAAATATTAAAAGTCCAGTGTGCAACAAAAGATAACCAGGCATGCAATTAAAGAGGAAATTATGGCCCATGCAAAGAAGAGAAAGCACTAGAAACTATAAATGAGGAACATCACCAGTTTTTGGGTGTACCAGACAAAATTTTTTAAGTTATGTTAAACATGCTCAAAGAGCTAAAGGAAAGATGGACAAAGGTCTAAAGGAAATAAAGGAAACAATAGATGAGCACAAAGAGAATTTCAGTAAAGAGAAAGAAATTATAAAAAGGAATCAAATATAAATACTGAAAATGAAAACCACAGTAACTGAAATTAAAAATTCTGTTCAACAGCAGATTGGGGGCTCTCTCTGCCTAGAGGAGCCCACACCAAATCTTGGTGTATATTTCCACCTTTCTCTCCCATTTCTCAGCAAGCTCTATTCTTTCCCCCATTTCCCGATAAATTATTTTTACTGGCCTAACTAAACTGATGTGTTCTTAAATTCATTTATGCAACATAGCCAAGAACCTATAGGAATCCAACACTTCCCCATCTTCATTTGGCGAGCCAATGCCAGGAGAAAAATAAGTGAGTGGTACTCCCTGACCCCTGCCAGAGACTGGTGAGTTTTAATTAAGGCCTATCTGTGCC